>JBBYHO010000001.1:4077840-4097361 GCA_038382025.1 Adansonia gregorii | reverse complement strand
ATAAAAAATATAATATATTTACATATAATTAATATAATATATTTAATACATATATGATATTTTTTATTTAAAATTTTAATAAATTAATAATTTATATTAAACATTCATACAACTAAAAAATTATTAAATCAAATATATATATATAAATTGTATCATACCAGATGAATGTACTAGATCAACGTGCAACATTACATCAAATATTAGACTCCTCAAGTTGTCCTCGTTCAGAGAAAACATAGTTGTAGGTTGGCAAACCCTTGAACTGATTGGATTCGCGGACATCTCCCCACCGTTAGTTCTGTATCTAACAACCGGCCAACTTGTTTAGTCGGTTGATTCACTTCCTAAAATTTATATTGCTTTTATGCATTAAATCTAATTTTTTATGGTGCACATTTTTACAATTTCTTTACTCTTTTTCACTGTATATTGTGCGGAAATAAACATAAAATGTTAAATATAATCTAATCTTAAACGAATATGATTTTAATTGAGTTCATTTACTTTAATCGATGTTTAAAAAATTAGATCACAAGTTAAATCAGTAATGCTTTTAAGTCATTATTTCAATCAATCTATCTAATGAAATTAGATTATTTATTTATAAAAAAATTTAAATATAAAATAAATAATTTAAAATTAAATAAGTATTAAATATAGTATATATTTAATAAAAATAATAAAATATACATTTAACTAAATGATGTGTTTTTTAATATAAATCTAATATGTTAAAGGTTGCAATCCTATTACATAAAATAATTTTAAAAAATATTAAAAATATGCTTTGAATCTAGTGTTTTCATTTTTTTTCCTAATTTTTTATTGGTCCATAGGGCCTTTCTTTAGTTCTTTAAACTTCTGATTTATAATATGCATTGAACCAAACTATATGTTAATTTCTTATTCAACCAATTCGATTTAATTTTTTTAATAATAATTTTAACATTTAAATAACATATTGATAATTAAACATAAAATTTAAAAATAGAGTGTCGCAAATTTTATCTCGAGTGATGTTTTTTTGTTAAGGATTTTTTATTACATTTAATAATTAATAAATAAATCACAACATTTAATAATTAATTTTGAAAAATTTACCAAAAACAAATTATACAGTTTGGTCGGCTACTATAGATTTTCATTTCAGGTTACGCTTTTGCCTTTTAAGGAATTGTGCCCAATGTCTGTTCGTTATTTCAATACGAAATGTCCGCTGGTGAGCCTAAGTAAGGTACTTGTAGGTAGGGTATATCCGAAAATTTTAGAATGCCCTCTCATTAGTTTAGATCAATAAAAATTGTTAGATAAAAATAAATAATTTGAACTATTGAAAAAAATAAAAATTATTATAATCAGTTTATTTCATCATAATTTTTCAGTAATAATTTATACAAATTTATAATATTTTTATATAATTTAGTAATATCTTTTATATAATTTATTACATATAAATATTATTTTTAATTAATAACATATATTACATACAAAAATTATATACGTTATAATTCTTTATAAAAATTTTAATGTGTACATGTAACTTCAATAATTTTTAATAGTAATTCTTTTTGACTAATAAAAATAAAATATTACTGTAAAGTTTATTTTTTTATTAATATAATATATTAATGTCTAATATTAAAATTATATTAATAAAATAAAAATGTAAGTTTTTATAATATAATTATTACTAATATATCCTAATAAATTATTAAACTAAAACACTATGAAAATTATTTTTCATTTCAAAAATTAATACAAAAATTAATTTTTAACATATATAATATTTAATAAAAATAAAAAATAATTTTCAAAAAATTATATTTAATTTTCTTAAAGGAATATTTACATATATACATTATAGATTTGATAATGATTTTATATAAAACTGTAATGTTTATATATAATTTGATAATATTTTTATGTAACAAATTACATAAAATTGTTAACTTCAAAGATGATTTACACACACATTAAATATAACACAAAATACATATAAAATATTTTATATATAATATTTATGTGTAATTTTTAAACTGTTTAGGTATAATTTTTTCGACTAGTGAAAAACATAAATTTTACAGTAATAGTAATTTTTTTCTTAACATTATACAATTATTACTAAAATACCCAAATAAATTATTAAACTAAAAAAATAAAAATTATTTTTCACTTTTAAAATTACTACAAAAATTAATTTCCTACATACATAATATATTTAATAAAATAAAAAATAATTTTGAAAAGATTATAATTAATTTTCTTAAAAAAATATTTTACATGCATAGATTAAAGAATTGATAGTATTTTTATGTAAAACTATAATATTTTTATGTAATATGATAATGTTTATATGTATACTTTCAAAGATTCTTTATATACATACATTACTCATAACATATCTTACATTTAAACATTACCTTCACTCTAATATTATATGTAATTTTTTTAATCTTCAGTTATGATTCTTACTAACCAATAAACAATATATAATTTATTATTAATTTTTTTTTCTTAATATCATATAATTATAACTACAATATCCAAATAAATTATTAAAATAAAGAATTATGAATTTTTTTACTTAAAAAATTACTAAAAAAATTAATTTCTTACATAAATAATATATTAAATAAAAATAAAAATTAATTTTGAGAAAATTATTGTTAATTTTCTACAAAAAATATTTTAGATAGATACATTATATATACGATAATAATTTTATATAAAAATATAATATTTGTATATAATTCAATAATATTTATATGTAATTTACTACATATAAATATTACATTTAAATTGTTTTACATAAATATGTTATCTATACTATAATGATTTTTGTAATGTATAATATATATATATATATGTAAATAAAGAATTTGTAATAAATATTTTTATTATATATGATAATAAAATTATGTTATAAATAATATAATTTATGTAATTATTATATTTTATTTATTACTACTATTATATTTGTTAATATATTTATGTAACTTATAAAATTTTTATATAAATATAATAAATTTATGTTTTATAATTTTTATTATCTTTTATGTAATATATAATGTATATATGTAATTATAAAAAAAATATTTAATACTTATTTATATTACAGATGCTAATAAATGTATATTAAAGATAATATAATTTATGTAATTGTAATATTTTCTTTAATGGTACTTCCTATTATATGTTGGTAATATATTTATATAACTTATAAAATTTTTATATAAATATAATAAATTTATGTATTACAACTTATATTAGCTTTTATCATAATTTCTATAAGTATATTATATATATGAGTAATTGTAAAAAATATCTAATACTTATTTACACTACCTATGATGATATGCGTATGTAATAAATGATATAATTTATGAAATGATTTTATGTAATATAATTTTTTATTATCTAATTGTAATATATTTTTGTAATTTATAAAATTATTATGTAAATGTAATAAATTTATGTAGTATAATTTTTATTATCTTTTGTCATAATTTATTTTCTTAAATAATGGATATATAATTATAACAAAAAATGTAATATTAAATTATATTACTAATCATAATAATTTATATAATAGAAGAGATAATTTATATAACTATAATATTTATTGATAATTTTAAATTTATTTAATAATAATAATTTATATAACTTACAATATATTTATTTAATTATAATAATTTTATATATTATTATATAATAATATATATAAAAAATAAAATAATTTAAATAAAAATTATTACGACCAATTAAATCAATTGTCATTACAGCTTATCAGAATCATTTCTTTAAGAAACGTATGGTAGAAGCTCCCTGGTATCCACTTTTGCTGTTGAAAAAATTGTGGCTGGTGTTTGTCCGTTAGTTCAACAATAACTGCCGGCTGGCTTGTTGAACTAAGTAAGGTCCTTGTAGTAAGCTTACACGTTTATCTAGTGCATTCATTTCGCATAATATTACCAATACACATGTACATATTTAATTTAATATTTTTTAATTATATAGATATAAATTATGAAATTTATTAAAATTTTAAATAAAAATATGATAAATATTAAATATATTATATTAAATATATTTAAATATATTATTTCATTTATATATTTTTATATTTATTAACATGTAATATAAATACTATATTTTAATATTATATCTAAAATTAATAAATCAAATCTTCACGTATTTACATGAAACGTTATTTATTTTATTTAGAGACTTAATAAACACTTACGTGTTTTGTCTTAATATAGTTCCATTCAAAAACGTGATAAAGGTGGTGCCTATTTGGTGTTTTTTTTTTTTCAAATTTTTTATTGGCTGTTATTTTGTTCACTTCTATCTTTTAACTTTTTGATATCAGTATAACTAGTGTCATGCCCCCACTTCATCAGAGAATTATATTTATTTTTATAAATTTAATTATTATTAATAAAAAATTAATTATAAATTAATTTTTATTAATAAATATGTATCTAAAATTAAATATAAATTTTAATTGATTTAAAGTTATCGAGCAAATTTATTACTTTAAATACATCATTTAAAAATAAAATAATTAATAATATTTTTTAAATTTTTAAATTTTTATTAAATAATATTTATTTTTTTAAATTTGATATGAATTTTAAATCGACCCATAAGCTAAAGTGTGAATTAATTACTTTAAATATATTATTTAAAAATAAAATTAAAATAATTATTAAAATAAATATTTTTAAATTTTTTCGCTGGTCGGCTCGAGTATCAATCCTAAACTTATCTTTAAGTTAACACGCGGATTAATTCCTTTAAATAAACTTCTAAAATTAAAATAAAAATAATTAATAAAATCAATTTTTATTTTATTTTTTAGCAGATTCGATATAAATTTTAAATTGATCTGTGAGTCAATGTACATACCAACCCTCTAAATATGTCATTTAAAAATAAAATAAAAATAATAAGTAAAATAAAAATTTAAAATTTTTTTTATCAAAAGGGTGAGGTACCTATCTCAAATTAAGCCATAACTTAATCTATAGATTAACACTTTAAATACATCATGTAAAAATTAAATAAAAATATTAATTAATAAAATAATTTTATTATATACATATCATAAAATAATTTTATGAATTTAAGGTTTGATATAAAATATTTTAAATATTTTATTATTTTCAAAAATATGTTTAACATATATAATTTATATATATCATATACATTATATATTATATATAATATATATTGATGAAAAATCGGTTCCTCACCTAGAAAACCGAACCCCACTATTTATTTTTTAAGGATAAAAATATCAATAAATAAATAAAAAAAGAGTAAATTATAATTACAGTATCTTTATTAATAATTTTAATAATTACTATTTTTTTAAAATTATTTTTTATAATTTTACTCTTTTTTAATAATTATCGATATATTTTTTTAAATTTTATTATTTTAT
This sequence comes from Adansonia gregorii, assembly GCA_038382025.1. Classification (NCBI taxonomy): domain Eukaryota; kingdom Viridiplantae; phylum Streptophyta; class Magnoliopsida; order Malvales; family Malvaceae; genus Adansonia; species Adansonia gregorii. The sequence continues at coordinate 4,091,912 of JBBYHO010000001.1, read as the reverse complement.
TTTTAAATTATTTTTTTAATTTTACTATTTTATAATAATTATCAATTTATTTTTTTAAAAATTCTTTTTAAATTAATTTTATAAATTTAAAAAATATTAAAACTCAAAAATAATAGATTGTATAGAAGATTATATAAAACCATAATAGTAAGAACTTTCGTTTTCATGTCCATTATTTTATTTTTAATAAAATATTTTCTTTAAATAAACAAAACATAATTCATTTCTAATATTTATATGTTATTGTTTAAATGTTAAAGGTTATTAACAAAAATGTGAGACATTGGCCAAATTATCCTTGTTTTTTAAATAAATTATTACAAGATTATTATTTTTGTCGTCTTCGTAGGGTTGGAGCTTTCTAGCTTGGAAGCGCCAGTGCTTTGGGATTCCCTAATGGAATTGCCTGGCGCCTGCCCATTGGAGAAAGCATGGCTTTTTGGCAGGCAGCTGCAAGTGCAATTATTTAAAGTTTATTTTAAATATAATAATATTATTGGATTAAAAAAATTAAAAAATAATTAAAAATATGATATATTATAAAAATAAACTAAATATGATAAAAAATATTACGAATATAAATAACATGATCTAAAATACTATATGATATGAAAAATAAAAATAAAAATGATATAAAAGAATAACACAATAAAAAATAGGACATGATACAAAAAATAAGACGAAAACAAGAAAAAAATAATATGATTGAAAAAATAAAATGAATATGATATGAAAAAATAATACGATCAAAAATACGACATGATATTAAAACTAAAACGAATATGACACAAAAAATGCATATACAAAAAATAACACAACCTAAATACAACATGATACAAAAAATAGAATGAACATAACATGAAAAAGTAGCACTACCTAAAATATGACACGAATATATGAATTGTTTTTAATATCTTACAGTATTTTAGGTCATGTTATTTTTTCTTATGTTTGTATTATTTGTCGTATCCTGTTCATTTTATTTTTTCATACCGTGTCATATTTTAGATTGTGTTAATTTTTTCGTACATTCTTGTTGCATTCGTTTATTTTTATCGTATTTTGAACTTTTTTTTATCTTCATGTTATTTTTGGTGTTGTGTTAGTTTTTTTAATATCATATCATATTTCAAATTATGTTATTTTTCGTATATAGTGTTATTTTTCATGTTGTATCCGTTTTATTTTTTTGTACATTCGTGTTAGTTTTTTATTTTATATTCATCTTATTTTTCATATCATATTATATTTTAGATCATGTTATTTTCTCGTATATTAGTGTTTTTTTCATATTATGTTTATTTTATTTTTTGGTATCGTGTCTTATTTTCAATCATGTTATTTTTTCATATCTTGTTCATCTTTTTTTTTGTATTTTTGATAGTGTTACTTTTTCATATACTATTTATTTTATATTTTATCATATTTTAAATTATTTTATTTTATATGTTATTTATTTTAATTTTTTATATCATATATTTTTTAATTACGTTTTAATTTTTTTTAGAACAGTGTAATAATGTCATGTTTAAAATAAAATTTAAAAATGAAAAGGCCAAAAGCTGAATTGGCAGCTGACCGCCGACGGGCTTGCGAGAATTTAGCTCTCCCTATTGGCGTCGCTTTAAATGCGCCGGTCCTACGTGGGTGGAAAAAAATCACGTGGTAAAAAAATAGTATTTTAATAATATTTTTAAAAATAATAATATTTTGATAATTTATTTTAAGAACAATGATAGTTTAATCAATCCTGGCTAATATCTTTAGAATAATTTTTAAAATTAATTAGTTAGTGTATTATTTTTAATAATAATAATAATATGATTATTATTATTATATTAAATGTATTAATTAATATTTTTATTTCGTATTATTATATATATAATAACTTTAAAACTATTTAAAATATTTATTAATAAAATTTAATCACAGATATTTTAAGAACTGGTGGACACGAGCAATTTCCAAAATTAAGGTGGAAAATTTTCCACCGACAGTCAAAGCAGGTAATTTACGATATAATTTTCTATAAAAGGCAGGAAATACTCTGGTTGCCACTCGCCTCAATCATTCAACTTGAAATCATTTTTCATAGTTTGCAGATTGTTCAGTTAATGGCTTACCTGTACGTAGTTGGAATGGTTGCTTTTCTACTTGCATTTGTTTTCTTGTACAAATATATCAAGGCAAGAACTTCTCCTTCCATGGACTTCCCAACCTGTGGAAATAAAACAGGAAATGGCAAGGTTGTCGGTAATACTACAGATATTATCATCGTCGGTGCCGGTGTTGCTGGTTCTGCTCTTGCTTATGCTCTTGGAAAAGTCTGTATATTTGCATTGTTTTCTTTTCATAAACAAATAATTAATTCATGTGCTAAAATTGCATGTATTATTTTGTATTTATGTTTGTTTAGCTCTTTGCAGGATGGACGTCGAGTGCAAGTGATTGAGAGAGACTTAAACGAGCCCGATAGAATTGTTGGTGAAGCTTTATTGCCAGGGGGTTACCTCAAGTTAATTGAGTTGGGTCTTCAAGGTAGGTTATAAACAACAAATTAATGTTAAAAAAGTTGAGACTGCGTGTAGAGGCGCTACGAAATATTCCGTGCTTTGGGCCGTTATGTGGACTGTTTTTACAATTTTGTCGTTCGTAAAAAAGCAATTCATAGAAGAAGGGGTGACCCCTTGTAAGCCATAAGCAAGGTTCTATTCTGACTCCGTACCAGCCTACGGCTAAACCAAAATCTTCACCCTGAAGAGAGTTAATGTTGAGGGAGAAAACGTTGACTATTGGGGTTATGGTTTATATGCAAGGGCCAACCCTTCCTATGAGGCATATTTTTTTCAAGAATGACAAAAACTCCGAGGATAGTTCTCATGCTACTCCAAAAAAGACAATATCTTATGACTAGGGTGCAGTTCAATTGATACTTGCTCAACAGCTATAATTACATTTGATGGTTTTATATTATTGCAGATTGTTTGGATACAATTGATGCTCAGCAGCTCTTTGGTTGTGTTATGTACAAGGACGGAAAGAAGATCAAATTACCTTACCCTTTGGAAAATTATAGCTCAGATGTGAGTGGAAGAAGCTTTCGTAATGGACGTTTTGTACAAAAGATGCGAGAGAAAGCTGCATCTCTTCCCAAGTAAGTTCCTTGATTTTCTTCACCATCAAATCATTTCGTCAAGATGACTATGATTGATTGTTTCCATTGTTTTGTTTTCTTCTTACAATTTTCTTCAACTTCAAGATGCATAGCTAAGTGATGATATGGCTCAAGGAGTGAGCAAAAGCCCGCTAGAAACCGACTCCACAGGCCAAAATTGACGTGATTCAATTGCAGTAGTTATGTTGATTGATCTTAATTTTTGTCAGTTTGTGTGCCGATTTTAATTGATTAAATCAGTTGTTCTATGATTTTTTAATCGAATTAATTGATTTATATATTTTATATTAATATATTATATTATTTATATATTTTTAAAAATTATTTATAATATACCATAAAACCTACACCATTAACCCAATATTCAATTATGCACTCATGACCAACTGAAATAATCATACTAAACGAAATAATGTAATGTAGGTTCAATTATTTTCGATCATGCGACTGAGGTCGGCCAGTTTCGATTACTTTCCCAAAGTCAGTTAAATCAATCGTAAAATTTTCCTGATCAAATCAGTGACCGACGGATTGTACAGTCTTACCTACCCATCCCACTTTCTCAGTTAAATCAAATGTAATGTAGAAGAAGGGAAAGTAACATCTCTTGTTGATTGTTTCCATTGCTTTGTTTTCTTCTTATAATTTTCTTCGACTTCAGGATGCACAACTAAGTGATGGGATGGGTAGGACTGGTCGATTTATCAGTCAATCGTTTGGTCAGGAAAGTTTGAAAATTGATCTAATTGATTTTGGGTACAAAATCAAAATTAATTGAATTGATATAGATCGGTTGGTTTGATTATTTCGGTTAATATGATTTTCTTAATTGGGTCATGGGTGATTAACTGGGCATTGGGTTAGTGGTATGAGTTTTTATAATATATTATAAATAGATTTAAAATATATATATATATAACGTTATATATTAATATAAGATATATACTTTGGTTAAATCAATAAGTTTAATCTTAAATTTTATGGATCTTAAATCGATTGACTAAATCAATTGATATCGAAATACTAAATTAACATAAACCAAAATCGATCTAACAAAATTGATGAAATCGACTCATATCAATTTCTGTCGGTTGAGTCGTTTTCAACTGATTTTTGCTCACTCCTGGTGATGGGACCTTCATTTTCCAAAATTTAATGTAATGTTTAGCAAGCTCTTTAATATCAAGTGATCAATGCAGTTTAAGTCTTGAACAAGGAACAGTAACATCTTTGTTTGAAGAAAATAAGACTATCAAAGGAGTACACTACAAAACAAAGACTGGTCAACAGCTCACAGCATTTGCTCCTCTCACGATTGTATGCGATGGTTGCTTCTCAAACTTGAGACGCTCTGTTTGCAAGCCGAAGGTGAAAAATATACTCTCTCCCTCTCTCTCTCTCTCTCTCTCTCTATATATATATATATATATGTATGCTCACCAGATGCAAGTTTATTGAATGATTTATATGTTTGATTGCAAAAAACGTTATGGCAGGTTAATGTCCCTTCTTATTTTGTTGCTTTTGTTATGGAGAAATGTGATCTTCCGTATGCAAACTATGGACATTATTTTTTGGCGAATCCTTCAATTGTATTGGCTTATTCTATTAGCAGCGCTGAAGTTCGATGCATGGTAGATGTACCAAGCCAAAGTCTACCTTCTGTTAGCAATGGTGAAATGGCCTATTATTTGAAAAATGTGGTGGCTCCGAAGGTAATATACATACATACATACATACATACGTATATATATATATAGCTTTTGCTAATCTGTTCTAAATCATTCATATACTTTGACTGATTTTTTGGACTATATATAATTAGATATTTCATGGTTGCAGATTCCTCAGGAACTGCACGCTGCCTTTATCTCTGCAATAGATAAGCCCAATAACATAAGAGTCATGCCGTCTAGAGTCATGGCTGCAGTTTCGCACCCGATTCCTGGTGCACTTCTGATGGGTGATGCACTCAATATGCGGCATCCTTTTACTGCTGGGGGTATGACTGCTGCCTTGTCTGATGTTGTATTACTGAGGGATCTTCTAAGAACCCAGCATGATCTATCTGATTCATATGCCCTCTGCAGATATCTTGAGTCCTTTTTTATCTTGAGGAAGGTATATGACGAAAATAGCTTCAAGTATTACTGTTTGTTTGTACCATTGGATTTACATGTCTTTGGCCCATTTTTCTCACCCTAACTCGATGAAATCTTTCGTTTTATTGCAGCCAATGGCATCGACGATAAACGCAGTGGCTAACATCATGCATAAGGTATTAAGCAATTCCTCCTCCGATCCAGTATCAGAAGCAATGCGCCAAGCATGCCTCGGCTATTTAAGCCTTGGAGGCAGATTTTCAAGTGGACTGATGGCTCTATTCTGTGGTCTAAATCCCCATCCATTAAGCTTACTGCTTCATTTCATTGCATTGGCAATATATGGTGTCGGCCGCTTGTTGCTTCCATTTCCTTCACCCAACCGCATATGGACCAGTGCTAGATTCATTTGGGTTGGTGTCTCCATTAGATATTAATTGTTACTGCATCTTTTTTCTTTACCAACTTTTGAATTTGATCACTATAACAGTGTTACCTTTGTCTTTATTTTTTTTTTCAGGTTGCATCAGGCATCGTTTTTCCCGTTATAAAGTCCGAAGGAGTTAGGCCCACGTTTTTTCCTTTAACCATGCCAGCTTACTATAGAGCTCCTCCGCCGAAGAATAATAAAGGATACATGAAAACTTGTTCGCATTGAGAAAGAAAGCTATTCATATATATTTGTATTATTATTTTAATAAAAAATATGAATTTTAGTTTAATTAATTTATGTATTTATAATAATATTAATAAATTTAGAATTTAAAATTTAATATCTATAGCTTTTCTTTTATCCCCAAACTATAACTTCGTATATATCAAGAAAATAATTATTATTCTAATATATATATATATATTTATATGTTAATAATTTATTTTTATATTTTTTATATTTCTGCACAAGTTACGTCATGTAGATCAAACTATGGACCTTTAGAATGTGAGATTTAAATTAAAAACTTACTTCTAGCTATTATTGATCAAGAATGCGACCTCGTCTTAGGTACATAAAGAAGAATGCCTCATATAAGCTTTTTAGTCTATTTTTTTAATTTCTTGATAAAATTACCTTATGATGATACACAGATAATTTATATAGACTAGACTAGGGACTTATACTAGAAAATTAATTAGAGTTGTATCTATATTCTAATTAATTACTGAAGTAGAATTTAATTCTTACCATTAGAATAGTTAATCTAAATATGATTTACTAGATAATATCACCTCAATATTAATTAAAATATTTATCTTAATCCACTTAATTATTATGTCCAAAGTTCTCCCACGTGGTTCATATGATAAATCAAAAACTTAAATAGAAGATAATTAAATTTTTAGTATGACCATAAGTTATTGTAGCTAAACTTCCACTCAATTAAAGATTCACATAACACGAAACATGGTGGTATCATTATAATCAAAATATTCCCTTTCATATATTACAATGCATAATCATCTCTAAAAGAGTATTTTATGAATAATTTTTTTTTAAAATCATTCCAGGTTCACTCGACATGTAAACTTTATATGTACAAACTGAAACATGTTCAAAAACTCTAAGAATATGACATTAACAAATTAAAGAAGTCAAAATATATCTTGATATAATTTAACTAGCCCCATATAATCCACATTAATTTTAAACTGCTTTGTCGATAATACTCTAGTCATAGGATCAACTATCATTAAATCTATACTAATGTGTTGGATATTCATTTCTTGCTTCTTTATAGAGTCTCTAATAACAAGCTACTTTATGTCATTTACTTGTTGCAACTCCCATATTAATTATTCTTAGAAAAGCATACTATATAAGATTTGTTACAGTAGATCTTTAATGGCTTTACTGACAACTCTCAAACTAAAGATAAAATATCTCAACCTTATTGCCTGTGATATTACTTTATAACATAATTCCTTTAACATTTTCATAGTCCAAGGCTAGGATTACTTTAATATCTACAAGCACTTCTACTATAAACCTTATATCAAGTTTCATATAAACCTGATCATATATAAGGCTCTTAATACTATATGTATATGTAATGCCTTTCATATGCTCTTTTTTCAAATTATTTAGAGATATTGACTGAAATTGAAATGTCCTCTTTACAATTTACGCTATTGCAGGTGAATAGCTTTGTATCCTAATTCTTTCAAAAACGGTCTTGATATAGGTTTCTTAAGACAGACTTAATGTCGTTTCGGACCTATCTTTATGCTTATGACATGTGAAGTTTCACTCCAATTCTTCATATCAAGTTTTTGAGAAAGAAAACCTTGGTTCATGTAGCAAGCCAAATTACTTTTGTAAGGAGAATATCACCAACATATAAGACTAAAATTATGACTTTACTCCTACTGACTTTAAGGTATAAATAATGATCAATAACAATTTTAGTAAGGCCAAATCATGTCTCAACATTGTTAAACTTTACATACTATTGATGGGATGCTTAATTTAGCCCGTATATTGATCTTTCAAAGAAACCTTAAGGTAGAATCATGCATATCTCTTCTCAAGATCCTATTTAAGTAAGTCGTTTTCACTACCATTTAATACATCTCTCAATCAAAATGACCTACAAAGCTATGATAATTCTTAATGAAACTTTCCTAAGAACTGGAGATAAAGTTCTATAGTAATCAATACCTTCTTTAAGTGAAACCTTTGACCATTAGTGTCACCTTATACCGTTTAAAATTATCAAAAGTAATTCAACGAGTTATTAGACTTGACTATTGGCCATTTTTTTTTATCTTTTTATGATAGCTTTATGCCAAAGTGTGAAGTTTTTAGTATTCATGGCTAGTGAAAACGAGATTATCTTTATGTCCAATATCAAAATTAGACTTTTATAGGTGTACAACCAAGTCATAAAAATAGCTAGTTTCTTACCAATTAGATCTCTTAATTCTATAATCATTTGTACATATTGTACACCTTTAGTCAGTAAGATTAATGATCTATTGTAAATGTTATACTTTGATTTGATTGTTCTCTTGTTAATTCTTTATATTTGTTTTTGAGAAACAATCAAGTCCTTTACAAAATATCAATCAAAATAAATTAATTCCTTAATATCAATCTTGCGAGGAAAGTCACTCCCACTGGACTCATGATCCATAAAAAACTTAGCATTTCCAACTTCGACAATTCTAATTGAATATGAGAGACGTTTAAAACTTTTACCCTTTTAAGTTAATTGCATAGCTTATATCTGCTAACTGTTTTTGGATCTAGTTTTTTTTTTTATGTTTAGGTTATAAGCCTTCATTTTAACTGGACAACCAAAAGTTCGTAATGTCCAAACTATTCTATAATTCTAAGAAAGTTTTAAAAAAGAATGCAGTTGGCACTTTAATAAAGACATCAATGGCAGTTTTAATACATGAATTCATAAACTTAAAGGAAGGTATATGATCTCTAAATATTATAATACTTTTTTTAGCTTTCTTTTGTGGAATTATTAGTTTGCTTTTTTCTTAATGCTACTAACTTAAGTATCAAACTCAAGAATTTCAAGAACTCTATCATTGTTTATTCTCTTATATTTTTATATGAGATGTAAAATAATCTTATACCACAACTTTAAAGGAGTTTTATCTATAGCACATCTTTACTACCAGAAATCATATAGATAATTAACAAATTTATTTTCATAATCAAGATTCATTTTAATGATAAAAATACAATAGAATATTTTTCTTTTGAAATTTTAATGACAGGATTTAAAAATTTAAATTCAAACTTTTTAACCTAAGAAAATTTCTAAAATGAAAGATAAAAAACTTTTTAAAAGGTTTAAAACAAATTTTGATTTCAAAAATGATCTTGATAATCCTTAGCAATTCTTGTAGTAGATGTTCCTCCCACTTTCCTTTGGTTTCTTGTCTTTATGAAACCTTAAATGGTTATAGAAATATAATTCGTTGAACATAAGTCCAATCACCATGTATTATTAGAAACGTCACTAAAAAAGATTCATATAAAATGATTTTACCTTTATTTTTTAGTCTCTTTTATACTTTAGGCAATCTTTCCTCATGTGTCAGAGTTAAAACAAAATGAAAAACTTGATGCCATTTTCTTTATTGACATTTTTTCTTTTTCATCTTTATAACACATTTGCCTACTTATCACCTTTTAGCTTGAGTCACTAGCCTAATTGAATCTAGTTTCTCATTCTTTAATCTTTTTTCCTCTTGAACATATCTAACTTAAAGTTTATTGATAGACCATTTTCTTTATGTATGTTTCTCATGGTTATATTCATTAGAAAAAAAGTTGAATATGAAAGTGATAAGAAATTTACTCGAAAAACTCAATTTCGAAGATTTAAGTCGAGCAACAATGTCTATCAAATCCCACAATGTGCTCATGCACAACTTTTAGAATTGTTAAACTTTATTCTGAAAGCTTCCTTATTAGGGTGATAGCTAAAACCTTATCAGATTTAACAATATGGTTTTTAATGGCTTTGCAATAATCCTTAACCTTATAACAATTAGGATAAAATTCCAAATTGATTTAATAATATGGGATTTGCTGTACATTATCCTTGAACGATTAGATTGCTCTCATTGTACATTGAAATCTATTTTCTTTACGAGCATTTTATTCTTTGAGGATAAGTTGTCCACCTGAAATGCTAAGTCAAGGTCCTTACACCCAAAATAGCTTGATTAACTCTTTATTAGAGTAATTTTTCATCACCGGATAGTATTTAATTCTAGCAACCTTATAAATCATAATAGTAGAAGTTATTGCAAAATGTAAGGAACTATACTTTAATTTAATAAAATACTTTATATTCAAATATAAATCTAAACATTCCTATGGGTAAACGTGGATCATGCATATGAATTTAGATAACTTTAATGACATAACAATAACTTTAAAAACTAAAATTAAATAATCCATACCTATGGGCCTAGGAAAAATTTAACTTTAATGTTATATAGTTTTATCCTTTAACCATTTTACAAAATTAATTATTTCCCTGTGAGGCCAAATCACTAATTTCATGGTCTAACACTTTATGGATGCTATTTTTTTTATGTAGTTTTAAATAACTATTATTTTATTTAAATCAACTAACTGAAGATGCTATGACTACTCTTAAATTAATAATTTAGAACTTAATAATAACATCCTATATATATACATAAAACTTGTTGCATATCACAAATAATACTTTATCGATGTCATTTTCTTATTTGGTTATTTAAAGGAAGCCTTATTTTAAATAACTACTAATTGTCATCTAAATCAACCAACTTAAGATGCTATGGCTGATCTTAAGCTATTGATTTAGAACTTTAATAATGATAACTTTAATATATGTAGAATTCTTTATTACATATTAATAATTGCAGCGAAATATAATATTAAATCATGTTAACTTATTATAATTATAACATAAATAATTACATATTAATATCATTCTCCGTATGTAGTTATTTAAAAAAAATTTATTTTAAATAACTACTAATTTAACTAAATCAATCAACTTAAGATGTTATGGCTATTCTCAAGCAATTGATTTAGATTCTTTATAATGACATAATATATATACATCATAAATAATTACATACATGATTTAATAACTCAAATATATATAAAATAAATTTATGGCATAAAACTTTATTGATGTTTATCGTATGTAGTTATTCAAAAAAAATTCTTTATTTTAAATAACTAACAATATATCTAAATTATATAACTTAAAAATGTTTTGGTTAATATCAAGCTAGTGATTTAGATCCTTACTAACATCGATTCTTTAATAGAATTTTTAACTGTATTGCTATAATTGATTTAAAAATCAAGATATAATATATTATACGTATTCTTAAGTCACATAAAATATGCATAAAATCTGAATTTATTTATTTCATAACATATAAATATGCGCATTTACATTGTAATTCTGACAAAACACTTTATTACACATATATGCAATTAACTTTTAAATTAAGAGTATGAATTTTTGGACACTATTTACGGAGAGTATATACTGTTAAAATATTATCAATATGCCAAAATATTTTGTCATGAAATAAAATCATAGACCACTTATGTATAAACAAATTTGTTATTTAATTAAACACAAATATTAAATAATAAATATTTTAAGTGACCTAAAAAATCTAAAAAAATTGCTAGAAAAATAAAAAATCATAAAATATTTGGGTCTAAAAATGCCAGGACCAAAATGGCCCCGGAACAATGGTGCACACGCCACTCTGTGGGTGTGGGCTTCGATTTGGACTTTGTCCAAGCCTTTAATCTTCTTTGCCCAACCTGGCTGGATTTTTCTAACCTGTTCGCGTTTGCTTCTTGCTTTTGGATAGCTTTTTCGTATTTTTGAACTTTATTTGAGCAATTAACATCAGAAAAGCATGATTTAGCATGAAATCTACATAGTCTATGCATCAATTCTTTATAAAATCAAGAAAATCATTATCAAACAATCAAAATTTTATGATTTTCATATATCACAGATTTTCTCAATTTAATCTGCTTTTCTTTAATCCTAGGGTTCAATAACGTAGATAGATAATTAATGTATTAAAACCTTATATCAATTTCAGTTTTACAAGAATTAATGAAGAATTTCATGATGAAATTTTAATAGACATAATATACAAGTAAATTTATGGTATATACGTGAATATGTTTCGATACATAAATATAAATTACAAAATTAATCATAGTATATTAAAAATTCAATTTCATGCTTTTACTATATTTATTATAACTCGTTTATCCCTAATTATTTAATCATTTATGCATAAATAATATATTCATGAAAAAAATTATTTTTAACGAATCTCACTGGATGATCTGAAGAACAAGGCTAGAAAGCTTAACTCTGATACCATATATAGGATTTAAATTAAGAACACACTTATAGCTATTATTGATCAAGAACGCGACCTCGCTTCAGATACATAAAGACGAACACCTCGTAAAAGCTTTATAATCTATTTCTTTATTTCTTGATAAAATTACCTTACGATGGTGCACATACAATTTACATAGATTAGATTATGGACCTATACTGAAAAACTAATTACAATTGTATCTTACCATCAAGGAATTTGTATTCTAATTAGTTACTGAAGTAGAGTTCAACTCTCACGATTAGAGTAGCTAACCTTAATAGGATTTATTAGATAATATCATCTTAATATTAATTAAAATATTTATCTTGATTTACTTAATCATTACGTGAATCACATAAAATTTAACATATAAGTTTATAAGATTGATATATCGATGCTCTAACATTGAGCTATATAGGTTGAACAAAATATTTAAAACTTAACATTGCATGAAAAATTAATAAGAATACGATACTACTATAAGTATATCACCTTATGACACATTAAAATTTATATCAATATAAACTTGATTGTGACTTAGAAAAAATTATTTGGGAGTGTATAAGTGTTAATCTAATTATGGTTTAATTAAAACAAAAATGATATAATTGAAAATAGGGAAGCAATGTTCATAAAAATATCGTTGTTAAAAAAATATTTTAAAGGCATAAATGTCTACTAGATGGCTTGGGTTAAGATAAAGATGATAAAGATTGAAATATCTTGGAAAAATAAATGTATATCAAATGACATGGGCTGAGAGAAAGATGATAAAATTGGAAGTAAGGGAAAAAATGTTCATAAAAATATCTTGAAGAAATAAATGCCAATATAGTAGATGGCTTGGGTTTTTAAGTCGAACTAAATTAAATAAAAAAGGGGAGAGAAATAAATGCTCATAAAAATATCTGAGGACGCAGAACATATATATATATATATAATATTTGCAGCACTATTTGCTTTGATTTTTTTGCATCATCTGTACTGTTAATGTCTGGCCAACAGGTTTGTCCACACGGGTCAGCCTTTAATAAAGTTTTTGCAAGTTGGATTTGATTCACTTATGTTCAAATTATTTATTAACTAATAAAATTAATATTTTTATTTAAATTTAATTATAAAAAATATTAGTATTAATATGAAATAATTTAAATATTTTGATAACATAATTAATAATTAAAAAAACTTTAAATTAATTTGAATTTTAAAAATTAAAAAAATTTTAAATGATGATAAATTCAATCATAAATAGATCTACTAATAAGATAAAATACTTGATAACTTCAAGAAATGTAAACATTTTAGAATTTATTTTTCCTATGTTAAGAAAAACATTTTCTTTTAAGAGCCTATAAAGTTTAGTTGTTTGTTTTTTTGATTATAATATAATAAAATATATAAATTTATTATTAAAAAAAGATATAACAGAAAATATAATTGACATTACACTTCAACCCTTGCTACCTTTAGGCTTCAACCGTAATGTGAAAAATAATAATTTAACTAGAATCATGCCTGCATAATATGAAAATTATTTTTTTGATGTAACATCAAAATAAATTATAAATGAATACACTTAAACTAGTTTGAGGTATATTGCCCTTGTCTTGGTCTTTTTCATTGAAGATTAACTTTCTGGATATTTGTACTCATTTCTTAATTTTCTTTTTTTCTTTTTCAGATTCAAATTATATATCTTGCGAGTTTAGTCTTGGGAAAAAAATTGTTTCAAGTTTATCATCTACTTATGGAACTCGAATGTGAGTAATTTTATATTGGATTTAGTTATTTTATTAGCTACTTAGAATATTTTGAATAAAATATCAAAGTGTAATATTAAATATTTTGAGATTTGAAGTTTTGAGTTATAAGTCTCAGAGATTTTTAGAGTTTTTGAGTTT
>JBBYHO010000001.1:4058495-4073912 GCA_038382025.1 Adansonia gregorii | reverse complement strand
TTTGAGAAAATAAGTTCTTATTTATTATTCCTGTAGGTTGATGTCCCCTCTTATTTTGTTGGTTTGATCCTAAAGAACTGCGAACTTCCGAGAGCAAATTTTGGAGCTATTGTATTAGCAGATCCTTCACCTATCATATTCTATCGCATTAGCAGCACTGAAATTCGTTGCTTGGTTGATGTTCCTAGTCAAAATGTACCTTCTGTCTCCAATGGTGAAATGGCTCATTACTTGAAAAGTATGGTGGCTCCCAAGGTACTACTTGTATCTTTCTTTTTTTTTATTCATTGTCTTTATATTCATTAGGGGAACTTGAGATTCGAGATACTATCTGTAATGCAAAAGATATTTCATGAAATGATTCTAAAATCAAATTGGTTAATCCATGCTTTTCTGAAATCAAACACCGCCACCTACTTATTCGGCTGATTCTGAGGGCTAACAATATGGCTTACACATTTCAGGTTCTTCCTGAACTATACACTGCCTTTGTATCAGCAATACAGAAGAATAACATAAGAACCATGCCAAATAGAATCATGGCTGGAGCTCCACACCCGACCCCTGGTGCACTTTTGATGGGTGATGCATTCAATATGCGGCATGCTATAACCGGAGGGGGAATGACTGTTGCACTTTCTGATGTTGTTGTATTGAGGGATCTTCTAAGACCCTTGAACAATCTACATGATGCAGCCGCCATTTGCAAATACCTCGAATCCTTTTATACTCTGAGGAAGGTAAGCTAGATAGATGTAGAAAAATAAAGAATGTGGGCAGCTTCGCTTATTTGCATGCCCAGAAGGCCGGAACTGTAGAATTTTGCACTAACTGGAGGGTTTTGGTCTTGTCTGCAGCCAATGGCTTCTACAATAAATACATTGGCTAACGTCCTACACAAGGTGTTCAGTGCTTCATCTGATCCAGCAATGGAGGATATGCTAGAGGCATGTTTTGGCTATTTGAGACTCGGAGGCATATTTTCAGATGGACTATCAGCTTTGCTCTCTGGTTTACACCCTTGTCCATTAAGCTTGGCATTTCATTTCTTCGCCATGGCAATATATGGTGTTGGCCGATTGTTACTTCCATTTCCTTCCCCAAAACGCATGTGGACCGGGGCTAAATTCATTTGGGTCGGTATTTATTTTAAGCATTTCTTGTTGTTATTTTCCTTTACCAATGTGTTCACACGATTACATAACCAAATACGAAATAAAAAAAAAAAAAACTCAAAGCATGATACAAGTTGAAAATTTTATACGAACATAATATAGTTTCATTTACCAATCCTGATGTGTTGCCCTTTCTATATTTGTTGTGTTTTCAGGTTGCAGCAGGCATCCTTTTTCCCCATATACAGTCTGAAGGATTCAGACATATGTTTTTCCCCCAGACTGTGCCAGCATATTATAGAACTCCCCCAAGAAAGGTTCAAAACAAAAATTGAGAGAAGTTCGAGAAGAAGAATTATGGATTAGTTAGCAACATTTGGTGGGAACAATTATAAGTTCAGAACAAAATTTCATATCTGTTACTATTAGGAACTTCTACGAAAATATGATGTATTCTTGTTCATAAATTTTTATGTGTTACAATTATATTTAAAGTAGGATATATTTTGTATAAATTTTAATGTGTTAATTGTTATATTTTTATAAAAACCAAAATATATAAAGTTCAACAATAAAGCAAACTGTAAATGAATAGATTCACCATTGGGCCATTGGCATTGCGTCGCTTTCCTGGACGCTGACTTAGCACAACCTTCACGTTACAGTGGAGGAATTTTTTTTTCCTTTTTTCTTTTGGCTTCATTTTCACCCCCTGTTTGGCTCCCATTGTTTTGAAAACTTAAAAAATTATTGAGCACACTTCAGTTTTTCTTTTAATTTGACAATCTTTTTTTCTGTCACCCCTTGTTTGGCTCCCATGGTTTTGCCTAAAACCTGGAAAAAAAAAACCATTATGGCTAACACATTAAGCCAATCACACAATTCCCAGTTACAACCAAACTCAGGGGTCACAATAAATAATTACTCTTACTTGCATTAGCAATTCTGATGCTATGCCTTTGGCTACCAAGTTCAAGTTAGGCTAACTGGCAACTGATCATGTCTTCCAAATGAGACGAATACAAATTCTTTTTTATAGGCATTTTGAAGAATTGTTTTGAGTTGTTTTTGTCGAAACCCTGGGAAATTAAACCAAACTTCTGGTTTTTATTTTTTTTCAACATTGAACACTACTGAAATAAGTTGAGAAATATCCCAAAGTCAAGCAGTTTCTGAAGCTCAATTACAAGCCTATAAAAAGGGAACATAAACCAAGGCGTCAATTACATCACAAGCAACAATAGAGAGAGCCCAAGCAGGATAAGAGAAGGCCAAATTAGATGTTTGATGATCAGTTTATGGTACTGGGAGGAGTTATAGCATCTCTTCTGGGGTTTGTTTTCTTGTACGAGGTAAGAAGAAAAAAAGGGATAGAGCTACTTCAATGGGGATTAAAGGGAATGAATGTTTGGAGAGCTCCCAGATTGAGATGTCACGCGGATCAGAGATAGGGACAAATACAGATATTATCATAGTCGGAGCTGGCGTAGCTGGTTCAGCCCTTGCTTTCACTCTTGGAAAGGTGACGTATTCTAGCTTTCTCCCACTGTTAACTTTCTTTCTCTCAATTTTCGTGACAATTTGTGGAGTTTTAAGGGTTACTTCAACAAGTCAACACTAAAGGAAATCAAGTCACTCTGGTGGCTTGTGCCTTATAGACGATGCTTTCAATGTTAGCATGAAGCATTTAAAATCTCATCAGCAATACTTTTGGCAACAGTCTCGATCAATAACATTTGTTAATCAGAGATGTTATTCTTCTTCGCTCTTCAAATTATTGCAGGAATGACGTCGTGTGCGTGTTATTGAAAGAGATTTGTCTGAGCCTGACAGAATCGTTGGTGAATTACTACAACCAGGAGGCTACCTGAAGTTGATTGAGTTGGGTCTCGAGGGTAAGCATGGAAACTCCGGTGACCAACATGTGCTTTAAAGAGTTTAGAGTTGTATTCTTAACAATATTTCCTTCTCGTTTTATAGATTGCGTGAAAGAGATTGATTCTCAGCCAATGTTAGGATATGCACTTTACAAGGATGGACAAAATGCTATATTGTCTTATCCATTGGAAGGCTTTCGATCCGATATGTCTGGTAGAGGCTTCCATTATGGAAGATTCATACAAAAGATGAGGCACAAATCTGCCTCCCACCCCAGTGTAAGTTTAGAACAAGGTACTGTAGCATGTTTAATTGAAGAAAAAGGAACTATCAAGGGAGTTCATTATAAAACCAATGAAGGCCAAGAGCTGACTGCAAATGCTCCCCTCACGATTGTATGCGACGGTTGTTTTTCACATCTGCGACGCTCCCTCTGCAACCCCTAGGTGAAATTTTATCTGCCCATGTGAAATTGCAGTTTTGGCATGGCAAAAGATCAGAAATCATCGTTTAAACCTTTCCAGGTTGATGTTCCTTCTTGCTTTGTTGGTTTGGTCCTGGAGAATTGCTACCTTCCATATATCAATCATGGCCATGTTATATTAGCTGATCCTTCACCTATCTTGTTTTATCCTGTTAGTAGCCATGAAATCCGATGTCTAGTGGATGTTCCTGGCCAAAAGCTTCCTTCTATTTCTAACGGTGAAATGGCCTACTATTTTAAGACCGTGGTCGCTCCACAGGTATAGATTTACTACTACTCAGTACTTGCCCCCAATTTTGCACCAGCAATGGTTGCTAAAATTTTCATAACATTCAGCCGAATTTTTTTTTTTTTTTTTGGATACTGAATACGATGATTTAGATTAATATTCTGAATCTTTACTGCCAATTTACCTTAAAGTGCCTTTTTTATTAATGCCTGATTACTACTAATGCTTGAGAGTTGATGACTTTAAAATGATAAATTTTGAACATTTCAGATACCTCCACAGCTGCACACTGCTTTCATATCTGCAATTGAGAAAGGAAATATAAGAACAATGCATAATAGAAGCATGCCTGCTTGTCCATATCCTACTCCTGGGGCTCTTTTGATGGGGGATGCTTCAACATGCGCCACCCTCTGTTGCTTTATCTGATGTTGTTGTTCTTAGAGATCTTCTTAGACCTTTGCATGACCTCCGTGATGCTTCTGCCCTCTGCAGATACCTTGGATCCTTCCTACATTCTCCCAAAGGTAAAAACTGAGAAAAAAATATGCGCATATTTCCAATCAAATGCATCTGCTACAAGCACAATTGATGAAAAAAATAGTGCATCATTTTTTTTTTTGGTTTTGCAGCCAGTGGCATGTACGATAAATACATTAGCTGGTGCCTTATACAAGGTGTTCTCTGCATCCCCTGAACGGGCAAGGAGTGAAATGCGGCAAGCATGTTTTGATTATTTGGGTCTTGGAGGTGTATTTTCCAATGGACCAATAGCTCTATTTTCTGGTTTAAACCCTCGCCCTTTGAGTCTGGTTCTTCATTTCTTTGCTGTAGCTGTCTTTGGTGTTAGCCGCTTGTTAATTCCGTTTCCATCACTAAAACGTGTTTGGATTGGTGCAAGGTTGATTTCGGTGTGTATATATTTGTCGTCTTCCTTGTAAAAGGAAATATGAATTAGTCAATCTTCTATCTCATCTGATCCAACTACTCATTTGCGCCATTTGACAGGCTGCATCCGGCATCATTTTCCCAATACTCAAGAGCTGAAGGAGTCAGGCAGGTTTTTTTTCCCGGAACCGTCCCAGCTTAACACAGGACTCCTCCCATTAACTGAGACAGTCAAAGCTGGAAACAAAATAAATTTTAGAGAGAGTATCCATGTAAATTTGCACTGCGCCTAATCCTATGCAACAAAAAAATTCCATTGAATTTGAATTTTCCTTTTCTTTTTTTTTTTTTTTTTGCATTTACTATTATTGTTGCTGTTGATGTTATTTTATACAAGATGAAGCATTATTTTATACAGGCGTCCCTGAGGGCTGAACCATTTCTACAATACGCCTACAAACTTTGGCTTTAGGCTTCCCAAGCCAGTCTAGACTTATTTCTGTTTTGTTTGCTCGAAAATATGCTAATCTTGGGGTCAGTTTTAAATGACTCGGAGAATAACGTGCTTGGAACAATATGTTCTATTAATTTGTTAAATAAATAAGAGCAAGAGATTGATGGATGAAACTAATTTTACATGACAAGAACTCTGCATTTATCGAAATTTCTAAACATGGAATCTAGTTAGATATATCATGATCGATGTTCCTTGTAGAAAAGAGAACAAAAATCACAATAGCAGCTGGTTTTTCGTCTCAGGTCTGAAACCAAGACGCCCTACACCAGTCAAATGCTATTGATTCAATTGTAAAGCTTCTTGAATCTTCTGCAGCTTCCAAGACACTCTCCCTGTGACCAAATGCACTTACCCTGATGAAACCTTCACCACCGGGCCCGAAACCACTTCCGGGTGTAGTAACAATGTGGGTCTTCTCAAGTATCTCACTGAACACATCCCATGAGTTTCGGAATTTCAAAGATAACAAGACCCAGTTAGGGAACAAATAATTAAGTCCAGAACTACCTCTTTTGCTCCACGAATTTCAAAGATAGAATGTGGGTTATCTTCTGACATATACATTGCATAAGCAGAATCATAGACAATGATAGACCCATTGTCCTTAGCAAACTGAACCAATCGGGTCAATTGCTCTCTTGTTGCAGCAGCCCCCGTAGGATTGTTTGGTGAACAGGAAAATATAATATCTGTTCCAGCAACAGTGGATAAATCAGGAAAGAATCCATTCGCTGGTGTACACCTCATGTACTCAATATTAGCATACTTCTCAACATCCTTTTCAAACTGTCCAGTCTGGCCCATGATAACACTGGAATCTACATAAGCCTGCATAGACTAGCAAATAATTAGAAAGACACAAGAAAGCCAATTTTTTTCTTTTGCAGCTAAGCATTTTCCTCTTCCCGAACTCCATTATTCGTTTATTACTTCATTTTTTTTTCTCTCTTCCTTACATTTATCTGCAAATAACCTGTGTGTTGATACTTGGAACACCACCCTAGCAACAGAATGTGCAAGCAGGTGCTAATGCCATCCACTAGTTGGGCACAGAGAAAAAGCAGCTTGCTTTCTTGCATATTTAGTCGTTTGTAGAGACGTAGGACCCAACATAACAAGTGCCAATTTTATCTCACCCAAACAACACATCTAACCTAGCAAGCTGTCAACACCTAATGTTATCCAAATTAACATGTCCTGGTTTTAATGGGGTAAAGCGAGCAATAACATGTATGTAACAAAGGGAGGCTGAAGTAGGTAAATCAAAATTTCACAGGTCTGCCTCCCTTGAAATGAACAAACTGAAATTTGTTGGTTGAAAGGAGCAACCCACTATGATCATTTGATATAAGAACATGATTAAATATATCGAAAAATATTGACACATTAAGACAACAAAGAAAAATCATTCTACTTCATATAAATATGAATTACCGGGTATGATGGGTCTTGCACTGCCATTGTAACATTAGATTCGAAAACAACCTGGCCCAAAGTGAAAGCAAGACCACCAAGATTAATTCTGACAGACAAGTTAACATACCATATCAATTACTTCAAGCAAAGGTATGGTGAATTACTTGCAAAGAAATCTCATAATTAATTCAAACCTGAAGCCGTGATATATCACATTTAGCACCATCTGAGACAAATATATCATCTTCCTCAATGCCAAGATGGCTGTAAAATGTTGAAGCAAGTGCTGCTCTTAGTGCCTGCAGATATTAACATTTTGGTTGTCTTCAATCAATGGTATTTGACATCCAAAACGAAAAGATATCCCTGGGTATAAGATTGGTGGCCTTATTTGTTGTCCCAATTCAATCCACTTCGTGTCTTTAGTTCATAGTTAATAATAAGCATTAGCAATTTGCTACTGCCCCATTTCCACTTATTTATGCATCTTTAGTAATAAAATCATTAATCAATTTCAACTCAGAAATATCTATAAAGACTCCAAACTACGACATACTTTTTCACCTTGTTCAGCTCCATAACCACTGTAACCCTCGAGCGTAGACAATGCATGAGATCTATGCCAAATAGAAGATAATTCAAAATGGATATCAGCTTAATCTCTTATAATCATTCATCAATTCATCAGCTACTCAGAAACTTAAAAGGTTACCAACAGATTTCCACTAATGTAAGCTTGAACAAAATTTGATGATAGCAGTGAAAAATCTAGGCTACAACCAGAGATTAAACCCCAAAAGGGACAAGATCATAGGATGCATACTTTAGCCATTGCAGAAGTAATAACATCGGGAATTGGTTGAGTAGTATCACCAATTCCGAGGCTTATCACTTGTGCATTTGGGTACTTCAACAAGTGTGCAGCCCTTCTCCTGGCAACCTATTACAAAAACCATTAAAAGAAAGTGCTTTCGACAAGTTAGTAAGACCAACTGACAAAAAACTTTGCCTTCTTATAAAAACAAGGAATATGGACAAAACTGAAGCATTTCTGAAAACTGGACATGACAAACATATTCTGTATCTCGAGGGAAAAAAAAAATTATATATAACACCAATGGCAACAAATACAAGCATTTGAAATTTTATGCAACAGACCACTGGAAACAGGTAACCAGCTTGAAGCTTGGCTATGTTCGCATTGCGAGATACGCTAGTTTTGTAAGCTTCAAAACAAACAAAAACCAGCATAGCACCATTTAGTCATAAAATTCTTGAAGCTTAAAAAGATTAACAGAGAATAGGAATACCATCACTATGCCATGTGTGCTACTTCTCAGGAACTGTTGCGCTTAGTAAACCATTACCAGCTCAACTACTCAAGGCATTAGCTTCAAAACATTTTTTTCTTCATATGTCTAAGATGTAATGCAACAATAATTTTTTCTTTTAAAAGCATTAGCAAATGGGGGGGGTAAAAAGAAAAAGAATAAGCACCAGTCTGGTGTTCTTGAGTGGCAACACATTTGAATATATTGATGCTTTTCACTGAAACTGAAACACTCTGGTTTCTGCTGCATAATCCCAAAAGAAAAAAGAAAAAAGAAAATCCAACAATGCAAATTTAAAAAAATGTAAAAAATCTAAGAACTTTGTTCTATTGGAATGATAAAAAGATAGAGAAGTGGCAATTTTTTTCTCAACAACCAAACAGAGCCAAGCAATTTGAAAAGAAAAAAAAGGGTACCTTGAATTGAAACTGGTTGGAGCTAAAAAAGCAGAGGAAAATGAAGAAATCATTGAAGTTGACAGATTGCTAATCAGAGTCATTTTTGGATTTTTCCCTTTTTTTTGTCCGACTATCCAAAGATATTGGAAAGCAGCTTCATTTTATACGGCCAAAGCAAAGATTTAAACCCTAGCACTTGGCTTTCGAGTCAACGTAGTCAAATAAATTACTCAAACTCAGTAATTTAACTTGTGCCACGTCATTGGGACCCATATCTTTGACGTGTTTTTATGTGTTAATTTAAGAAGGAAAAAAAATGGAAATTTGCAAAGTTGGAGAATTGGAGTTTCAGCTTTCAAGCCAAGTTTTTTTTTTCCCCCCTTCTATGTTGGGTTTTGGGCTTTTAGCCGCTTAGCGCATTTAAGAAGCGCGAAGTGGTTAACGAAAACCGCCATGGCAGCAACGAAGAGGCTTTCGTCTCTTTTCCCTTTGTTCTCTCTTATACTCTTCGTCTCCGTCTTTTTGCTTCTCTCTCTTTCCAGAAAAGCCTCTATTTCCTCTTCTACAGCCCATCCCCAATTCCTTCAATTTCGACCCATCGACGCCAATGCCACCACCGAGTCCGACCCGGATTCATCAGGCGATTCTTCATGCGATTACTCCGACGGGTCGTGGATCTACGACCCGGATGCGAGATTCGATAGGTACGACAGTAGCTGCAAGGAAATATTCAAAGGATGGAATTGCATTTTGAACAACAAATCAAACAGTAGAGACATCGTTAAGTGGCGATGGAAACCTCGTAACTGCCACCTCCCGCCGTTCGATCCGCTCAAGTTTCTTCACACTTACAGAGATACCAACATTGGTACTTCCCCCCTCTCACTCTTTCTTTCTCGTGAGATTCTGAAATTGGAGAAATTACAAGCAAAATCCACTTGTTCCTGAGTATATCTTATGAGTTGTTTAATTTAAGCAATTAGGGTTCTGCTATTTTTTCACTCTTCTCCCTAAAAAAAAGAAGCATTTTTTTTAGTTATTTAACCATGTTCGACTTTGGGTTGAGATAGATTATGCTGTTTCATTAGGCCCTTTACCAAATTCAACAGTGCAGGTTTTATCGGTGATTCTTTAAACAGAAACATGTTTGTTTCCTTGTTTTGCACTCTAAAACGTGTGTCCAGTGATGTGAAGAAATGGCGACCTGTTGGAGCTGATCGTGGCTTTACCTTTCTCCTCTATAATCTTACCATCGCATATCATCGAACTAATCTTTTAGCACGCTATGGTAGGTAAGCTTCCATTGCTTAAAGGCTTCCTTTTTTTTTTCCTTTTAATGACTATGAATAGTTTGCTCCATGGTGTGGACTGTATCGTTCCTGGTTGTTTTTAAAGTAGTTCGCTTTGGCTTTGTTGATGCAGGTGGTCAGCTAATGGTAATGGTGGTAAGTTAGAAGCTCTTGGATATAAAGAAGGTTGTAGAGTTGATGTTGATATTCCAGAAGGCACATGGGAGAAGGCTCCAAGCTTCCATGATATACTAATCATTAACACAGGACACTGGTAGTTTTCTTTTTCCCTTGAATGTGTTGTAGACTGTTGATGGATGATGACTTGTTGAGATTTTGGTCCCGGATTATTTATTTGCTTGATATGGTAGCATACATTAATGTGCTTGTTTGTTGGTCCTAATTTGCTTTTGGCATTTGGATCCTATTTTCATGTTAAATGAAAATGACCAAAAGTGGATTTTAATGACATGAGTAATTGACAAAGTTGGATGTAGTGTTTGATTTATATGCAATCATCGCTGTGTAATTTGTAGTCGTGTTATGTATTTATGTTGGTTCCTGTTCACAATTTTCTTGTTATTAAATCCATATATTTCCATTTTGTTACCGGAGATTTCCTGACTTAGATTTACCATTTTGATTCTTCTTTAATAGGTGGCGGGCTCCTTCAAAATTTGACCCAGTCAAGTCACCCATGCTTTTCTTTGAAAAGGGTCTGCCCGTGATCCCCCCCATACCTCCTGATGTTGGCTTGGATAAGGTTTTAAAACACATGGTATGTTATGGCAAATGGTGTCTGCTGGAATTTTAAATAAGATACAAATAGGGTGCCGGAATTTTAAATAAGAAAGTTTATTTGTTGGCTGCTGTCTGCTCAAACTGAAATAGAGCTTCATTTGGCTAAATGCTCTTATACCTTGTCAGGATCTCTTTAGAGGCATGCAGCTTTTGTATAGCTCCTATTTTTTCTTCTATCTGATCATTTCTGAGCACTTCGAAAATAACATAACATCAGCAATATTATGAAGCAAAATCAATGAAAACTTCAACCGCACTTTTTTTTCCTTTTCTTTTCTTTTGTGTGCGTGTGTGTGTGTATGTTTACCCTTGTAAAATTTTTTTCATCAATCGGCAGATACAGTTTGTGGAGAAAACCATGCGACCAGGTGCTATTAAATTGTTTCGCACGCAATCACCCAGGCATTTTGAAGGAGGCGACTGGGACCAAGGTGGTTCATGTCAGCAGTTACAACCTTTGTTACCAGAACAAGTGAGTCTCTTTCAGTTTTGCTTACTACCGTTTACTAGTTATGTTAAACATTGTATTGTTTGAAGCTTGCATCTTATTATAAGCTGAACTACGTCAATCTCTTTTTGAGGACAAAGAAAACTACCCTTCTCGTCTTTTGATTTCTTTCCACTCTGTTATCAACATTAAAAAGTTAAAATTGGTTATATCCCTCTCTAGGTAGAAGAACTCTTCTCATTGAAGAATAACGGGACGAATGTGGAGGCTCGGCTTGTGAATCAGCACCTATATAAGGCCCTCAAGGGGTCTAATATCCACATCTTAGATATTACCCGTATGAGTGAGTTCAGAGCAGATGCCCACCCTTCCGCAGCTGGGGGAAAGAAACATGATGACTGCATGCATTGGTGCTTGCCGGGAATCACAGATACATGGAATGACCTGTTTGTAGCCTATATAAACAGTCTTAAAATGCGAACCTGATGTATTATTACTAGCATCTTTTTATATGAATATTTACCCAAATTGTATTTCTTATCTGTTTCTCAAGCAATTTAGTAGTTTTGATTCATTTATGGTGATGGGTCCAGAGTTCAACCTAATTGATGAGCCACGTTGTATTCAGCTTGTATTTATATTACACTCTGTTCATCTAGTTTTGTTACTAGAGTGTTGACGCTTTTACTAAGTCTCATATAATTTTTTCAGTTTGTTCAGAAGTCTTTGACTTCCACTAAACTCCAGGAAAAAGTTACAGCAAAGTATTCATTTATTTACTCGAACAAATGTTTACCCAAACTAAGCCAAAAAGAATTGATGAAAGACAAATTCCTGTTTCACTGTTTGCCTGATATTCTTACATTCATAAATCTGAGAATAGAAGTACTTGTAATGAAATTCATGGAACACTTGTTTCCCTTGCTTGCAGTTGCAGGGAACAAAAATTTTAACGTTTCTACGTTGCTAAACAAGAATAAAAGATTGAAGTTAAATATGTGGCTTGCCAATCTGCTTTAACAGGATTCTCAGACAAAAGAAGGCATATATATATATATATATATCATATATACACTTAACTATATGAACCATACAAAATGAATGAAATAATTAATGCATTCGCCAATCACAAGGGAGGTTAAGGAGGGAAAAAAGGTCCTGCCCCGTCATTTCTCACTGTACAAACTAATCATTACATCCAGCTCGAATCTGCCGTTTATCTGTCAAAAGAATTTCAATCCAAAAACACCTAACCAACTCATCTGATCAGTTATTATCACCAAACAACTTCACGTTAAACGACAAAGTTCTGCGTTTGCTGCCTCAAGTTTTTCCTTAGCTTTTGAGAGAAGGACCGACAAGCATCCATGCTTAGATCCATGGCGGCAGCCAGTGCCACAAAAGCTGCTGCATCCTCCGTGCATGTCACGTGTTGCACCCCTACTTCCACTTCAGGTTTACTGCATTTCCCCACACCTTCCACCGTTGATGACATTACAAATCCACCTCTGTGCAAACTCTGCGGGGAAAGGGATACCCCAAACCCGAAGTCTGATCCTGATCCGGAACGTGACCCTGACCCGAAGTCACAGCTGCTTTGTGGGCTTATCGATGGGGTTGCTGTGTTAGTTGTCATATCCATGGTGAATTTCCCGCCAAGTTTGGTGCTGAGTGTAGAACTGGCCACGGTGGTGGTCGTGCCTATCGCAGCGATATCGTCGTCGAAGAGATCAAATCGGTATCCAAGGGAGTCCGTGAAACCAGGCTCACGCCAGGCCTCAAGACGGCCCCAGGGTTTCCAGGTTCCATATCCCGGACGGAGAATTAGCCATGCACCTGGATTGGACCGGCTGACCATGTCCGAGCCCGGGGATGGGACAAATGGGGTCACCATCGAAGCCATTGCTACGGGAGAACCTGATAGGTCATGGATTGTAATCGACCATCCTTTTCGTTGTTTGGATGATTGATCTTTATCTGTTTTCAAAGAAGATAGCCATTTTCTAGAAATGTTTGATTCTGGCAAAGACGATCTGCACGATAACATAACAACCAAAAAAAAAATCAGAAACAATTTGACAGAAATATATTAAACGGCAAAGTCAAAGCTTTTACCACGATTTAAATACTTGATTTGTTTAGTTCTTAATGTAAATGAATATCATTTGAACTTTATATAGTAAAAATTTCACTTTTGAGAGAATGAGACGTGTACGACCAAAAACAGTTTTGACAACAATGTTTATCTCCCCCCCCCCCCTTAAAACTTACCAATCAGCCGAACATAAATGAATAAACAGAGATCATGTAGGAAAAAAAACTAACCTTGATGCCAAGTTCCGATCGCTTGAGTTCCTGAAACCAAACTTGCAAGTGAAAACAGCCTGTTTAACGCTCCCTTGAACCTGGAAAACCTGAGGACTACACTCTGGCTCCCCACCAAACTGGAACAAAAATCTTGCTTCTGGTTCAGTTTTGACAGTTAAATACAACTGCGTAGATGATCCATTCTTGTCGCTTCTATTTTGGCCTACAGCAATCCATCCATTATGAAAAACAAACGGCCTTGATTTGGCTCTACGTAGATCCAAAGGCACTGAAACCTTTCCCAACAACTTCCCAGATGCCATTCCACAAGCACTGCCATCAGGATCAGCGTAAACCTCGACAGATAGTTTATATGATGAACATGAACTCCCTCTCGAGATGATTCTATTGATCTGGGACTTGCTTAGACTGAAACACGGGGCGAGCGATTTCTGAAAATAGTTGTTGGTTACTGGATTTTGGCTGTTACTGCTGTCCTCTTGTGATTGGAAAAAGGGGATTGTAGCCACTTGATGAGGGAAGTTCTTCAGTTTAAGCATGCAATAACATGGAGAAGGTCTTGTAGATAGTGGAAATTTCAGCGCCAAATTACCCACCAGGATCCGCACAAAAGGGCACGGATCCATTAAGTTTTTGTTTTTGTGGTTTTGGTGGGAGTTTTAGGTTCAAAATCGCCCTCTTCTTCTCCTTGTTGCTGCTCTGCAGCTTGTGAATTACTCGGTAGTGAGGTTTCGGGGCCAAAACAAAAGACTTTGTTGGCCAAACGTAACGAGAGTGATCACTATAAGCAAAACGAAAGCTGAGAGACGGCAAAATAGAGATAAGAAAACAGGCTGTAATATAGCTGGGTTATTGCAGCCATGGGAGAAGGACGTGGTGTGGTCATGAGTCAATCAAGCACTTTTGAATCTCGATAATGCGAGATTTCAGAATTCTAAAGTTACAGTTATTTTGACAGCTCATTTTGGCATTTTCCGTCAAAATGAATCTAATGGATTGGTATGGGTGGATTTTGAAGACCAAGCTGACCGAAGCTCAAAGGCCCTTAACCTATCATTTTTCAACAAATCAAAGATGAATGTGTTGGCAATGTGCATTTGAGGGAATTTATTTACAAAGACATGAGCTGGATCACAAATGAGCACGTACTACCAAAGTCTCATAAACTAGAAAGATGCTATGCTACTAAGCTAATCCTTTGTCGTTTCTTCTGTTTTTTTTCCTTTCTTATGTTTGTCGTTTACAAACCACTTTTGTTTCTTTCTGCTTTTCAGTTCCCACCCCCACGTACTGGTTTTGATATCTGATTGTTACGATGCGAATGTGCGATGGGATGGAACTCAACTGGGTCACAGCTGTGGCGACTCACAACATTGGCTGGACAGTCATCAATCTAATGGAACCAGCCATGGTCCAACTCTAACTCCAATAATATTTAATGAGCTCAGCTCAGGCATATTCGTAACCATATGTAATATCCTTTCAACTCCGAATGTTTGCTCAAAATATTTAATAAGATTTGAATAAAAAAATTGAATTAAAAAAATTTGAAAAAAAATAAGGATAATTTACAATTGGGTAAGACCTTTGTTTTAACATTAAATTTTGGACCAATTTATAATGTTTTTAAATTTTATAATATATTAATTTTATATTTATATATATTATATGTAATTTTATCATATAAAAATTAATATATAATATTATAATATAAACATTAAAAATATATTAAATTATTTATATTTTAAAATTAAATAAAAAATATTAAATTTTTAAAATTAAATAAAAAATTATAAACATAAAACAAAATAAATTTAAATTATCTTTTATAAATACGAATGAATTTAAATATAATACAAACGTCCACTTCTTTCCTACTGATGTCCTATTTTAAATGAAATGATAATTAAAATTCTATTAAAAAATAATTGGTGTAAAAAAAAATGGATGGATCGTAGTCCTAGGCATGAATCCAATTAGGCTTTGATTATAACAAAGATTACGTTTACTCGGCAAGCAAATACTCACGTTTCATTTATTGTGTGATTTGATGTTAATAAAACTTAAAATTTTTTTCAATAAAAATAAATTTATTATTAGAAATATCACTGACAATGAGGAGTAAATGTTTATATGCAATCGACATATATTCTTCTACGCAGCTACAAATTTCTTAAGAAATATAACCAAATCAAGACATTAATAACCTTCTTTAACTTCTTTCGATTCAAAATCTCTTTTAAGATTCTCTTAAATATCCCACTAAATATTAATATTAATATTAATATTAATATT
>JBBYHO010000001.1:4024309-4058395 GCA_038382025.1 Adansonia gregorii | reverse complement strand
AATATTAATATTAATATTAATATTAATATTTAATTAAATTTACTCATTGATTGAGTTAAAATTAAAAAATTAAAATTTTAATTTTAATTTAAATTTGATATAACCGATATAATAAAATATCGCACCAATTAAATCAAACAGACTATCAAATCTTTTAACAAGTCTATAATCAACTTTATGATCCTTCATTTCTCATTTCATATCTTCCCAAGGTTCATTTTTAGAATATTTCACATTTAATATCATCCCAATGTTCCCTTTTAGAATTCTACTAAAAGGATTGATCTATTAAGTAGTTTAATTCATCAAAGCTATAAGCATAAACGTATTTTCTGGTAATTTTAAATATAATATGTAACGAGATGATAAAAATAAATATTATATTTCTTATATATGATCGATCGTGTTTTAAAAAGAAAAAAAAATCGTTTCCCTAAATAAAAGAAATTACATCATTGCATTTAAAATTAATATACTTGAAAAATAATTCTATTGGCATTCATAAACAAAAGTATATAAAATTACACTAAATGACGTAGACTACGCGAAATTTAAGATTAGAAGCTAAAATGATAATATATTAAACTATTACATCGAAATGTTATTTTATGATTGAATTTCTAAATTTATATAAGTAATCAACTTATCGATGAAACATCAAATGCCAAATTTCATTGCATATGAATTTAAATTTCTCCTCTTATTTAATGTTAAATTTTGTATTATGCAAAAGCTAAAAACAGTAATGCAAAGATAACAATCAAACCTCAAAAACAACAATTAAGAAGAAAAAATAATGTGGTTCGCCACTTTATTACATATGATCATATATGGATCAATATTATTCATATAAGAATCAGCAACAAAATAGATTGTTTTTTTAATCTAAAATAGTAGTCATACCTTCAATGACCAAAAGAAATTGATCATGTCCTAATGAAAAAATAAAATAAAATAAAATAAAACCATCGCCATTTTCAGAATTGTCCACCACCTCCAAAGTTGAGGCCATGACCATGATTATGACCAAAATTGAGACCATCAACGCCAAGACTAAAATCAGCATAGCCACCGGAGCCTCCAGCGGCAAAACCATCATTTTGATCAGCAAAACCATTCCCCAAACCACAAGAATTAGCCACCGTAGACGCCGCGAAAAC
This sequence comes from Adansonia gregorii, assembly GCA_038382025.1. Taxonomy (NCBI): domain Eukaryota; kingdom Viridiplantae; phylum Streptophyta; class Magnoliopsida; order Malvales; family Malvaceae; genus Adansonia; species Adansonia gregorii. Next base: position 4,057,235 of record JBBYHO010000001.1, on the reverse strand, counting down.
ATCCCCCATCAATTCATTGGCCTTCCTATTCACATTATCCCTCAACTCTTCCATGGCTTGAACGTAAGCCTCAAGTTCCTCCGTCCCCATACCATCGGTAGGCTCATCCAACCAAAACACTCCCTTGTTTTTCCTCTCTTCATTCAGTTTTTCAATCTCTTTAGTTCGCTTCTTCTCTTCCTGAAGTTTCTTCAATGCCTCCTGGCACTCGTCGTTGAACTCTTCGAAACGTGGGGTAATGCCGGACGTCGCTGAATCAACCTCTTCGGGGGAAGCTGGGCTTCCACTACTAAGATAACGATCCAAGATGACGTCAACATTAGGGTGACCAAAGCAAAAAGGTTTTCCCTTGGGAGAGAAGACGATTATGCCTATATTTGCACCACATAAAACGCAAAGCTCGCTGGCTTTCTTGAAAAGACCATTGCGACGCTTTGAGAAGGTGACTTGGCGGCTGCTTTCATTTTCAAGTTTCTTTATCTGAATCTTCTGGCGGCCTCTCGTTGTCTTGGGGGTGGTATTGTTGGTTTGGTTTAGAGCAGCCATCGTTATACCTTCAGAGAATAATTGGATGTTCAACACTTAATTATATTTTCTGAAAACTAATATGTACAATTTAAAAAAAAAAAAAAAACACCTTGGGTTAAAGTATTTATATATATGTTACATCGGAAATGTATTTTTGGTATAATTGAATATCACCAATAGGTATGGGAAAATTTTCAACTTTACATTGAACAGCATCCCAAAATTATTATTATATCAATGATTCTCCAATATTTCTTTCCAAACTATGTATATACTATATATATTGATTTTCATTCCAAATAAGCAATAATTCAAAGTTGTAGCACTGATTGAGAAATGGATCACGTTTTTTGTTCAATTTTTCTTCTTTAAAAATGATTGCAATTACACAATCCCAAAAATTTTTCCTGTGAAGTAGGCTTAATTAACTGAATTTTAAAGCAACTCTTTGTTATTTTAACCAATGCTTAATTAAACCTTTATTAAATATAATTAATGCGAGTGCAACTCATTGAAGTTCTTTTTTTTTTCCCCTTCATTCCCATCATATCACCTTAAATTGCAAATATGCGAAACATTATTAAAATTCCTAGAAAATCTCTGCAATCTCATAACTATAAATCACATCAGAAAATTATTACATTCATAGATAAAATCAGCGAGATGATATAAAAATAAAAATAAAATATACGATAGTTTTTTAATTAGTGGAATCCGTCTATTAAGCCAAATTTTTTTTATTTTTTTGCTCATGCCTGATTTAACTTGGATATGAATTGGTTCAAAACTCGTTTTATTATTTAAAAAAATATTATTTATATATTAATATTTTATAACTGAATTTAAATAAAAATTTTATTATTTTTATAAAATCTTTATTCAAAACCCGTCCCAGAATCACTTTTTTTTTCCCCCCCAAATATTGATTGCTAGAAATTGCTTTTCTTCTAGCACAGCTATAATTTCTCAAATCAAAATTGAACCATGTATTCCAACTGTTTGGAAATAAAAGCTTTATTATGATCAACTAATCTTATACAAATATGTGAAAGAATATTTTATGTGGATGGACACGTGTTTTGCCTTGAATAAATGCCATGTGTCTTACATTTTATTTATTTTGATTTAATTTGATTTATATTTTCAATATTTCATAACAAATTATATTTATTTCATCTTACCTTCTAATTGGCTTATCTTTTTACATTTATTCAAAATTACTCTACATAAAATCATTTTAAATAACAAAATTAATTATATTTATTTTTTTAATATTCAATATTTTTATAATTAATGATTTTAATGTGATATAATTTAATTTAACAAATAAATTTTTTGACTAAATGAATTATAGTTATTCACTTCTAAATAATAAATAATAGTATCCCCTTCAATAAAAAAAAGTCAAAATTTATGATTAAAAAGAAAAAGTAAAATTTTCAATATTTGACCCACAGGCTTCCTAATTTGATGATCGTATTTCTTTAATTGATGCAGATTTTATTATATTTGGAAAAATAGTTAATGATTAACAAAATCAATTAAATTTGTTTTCATAAATTACCAGCAAGAATTCGAAATGACTTTATTACTATTCCACTGACAGTTAGAGATTTAATTTTAAATCGATGTCATGCTTAATTTTCTAATCTTCAATATCCGTTAATTAATGGCTGACATTAATGCAAAATATTATGATAATTTGATAAACAAATACAAAAAATTTAGCAAGTACATAAAATAAATATATTACAGCCAAAACATTAACAAAAAATCATAGAAGTTTCTTCACAAAAATGTATCCATATGATGCCAAAAAACTTGGTAGGCTAATATAATAATTTTTATATTATCTATTTTACAAATTTATTTTTTTTTTGTTTTCTATATATTAGGTACAATTATTTGTATGACTATTTACGAGAGATGTCATTGATTGTTATGATAATTTTATAGTTGATGAAAGGTTGGGTTTTTTTATTTTTTAATATATTTATTAATATTTTTTGTATTTATAAAATTTATTTATAAATTATAAATAATAATTAAAATTATATTAAATAGTAATAAATAAAAAATAATAACGAGAAATATGGCCCGTTGACGAAAAGGAAACAAACAGCTATATGTCAAGTTACTGTTCAACTATGTACACGTATATGCATTTTTTATATAAAGAGTAGTTGGTTCAATTTTTTTTTATTTCCCTTCGCATGAAAAGCAAGATTTAAGCAGTTTCCATTCTAAACTTTAATTGGATATACGTAAATGAGTAAGTTCAAGTCATAATGTATATTAAAAAAATACGAAATTAACGTGAATTTAGTTTATCCTGTATCTATATAATATCTCTTTTTCTTAGCTATCAATATGCTAAAATTATATTTTTTTATTCAAAACAATATTATTAATTTGAAATTCATAATGGCTCTTGAGACTCATTGTAAAAAAAAAATAAAATAAAGAAAAGGTGAACTAAGGGAAAGGGTTAAATATAAATTTAATATTTATAGTTTATCTCGATTCTGGCTTTGATATTTAAAGAATTTTTTGATTAAATTGATACCTAAAGTTTCATTCCGTCAAATTATGATGGTATCGTTAGTTAATCACTGATATAGCAATTAATAACTAATGACAAATTGACACATGATAAAAATATCACATCATCATTGTCATGTTATCATTAAAACAACAAAAATATAAAACATAATAAAATTTTATACGCTGATGTGAACAAATAATTGCATGACATTTTTAACACGTGTTAATATTTTATTAACTAATTGACTGCTACGTTAACAATTGAATAATATCAGTTGAGTAATTACAATAGTATCAAGTACCATCATACTTAACAAAATGAACCTTCGAGTAAGTATCAAGTTGAGCAAAAAAAATCTTTTTAAGTATCAAATTAAAAATCAAATAAAAGCATAAAAACCAAATATGTATTTAACCCTAATGAAAAAGTTCCAAAAATTAGACATTAATTTGTTGTCAAACGGACTTGCAATTACTTTCTATAATCACGATAAACCATATTTTCTTTTTTTATTTGAGAGAGATAAATTGACAGAACAACAAATAAATTTAATTTCATTGGGAATTACAAATTTAAATCTTTATGATTCTTCAAATTTTCAATACTTCTACCTAAAACAAAAAATAAAGATATAAAACACTTGGTCTTAAGCAAACAAACAAATAGAATAAACAACAAAGTATTTTTTGTTAAATAAAAAATTTTAAATAAAAATGTAGCAAATTCAATTAAAATATTATTCTAGATATTACAAACCCAAGCATCAAGGAAGTTAAATACCAGTGGCGATTAATAGAATAGCTTTTCAAATAGACAGACAAATCAAGAAACTTTGGGGTCTGCACTCTGCAGTGAAAGATCTTTCAACTGTTGGACATCGACTTGCGATGGCGCTCGAGTGAGGGCACACTGAGCAGAAGTTGTCTTCGGGAAAGCAATGACATCCCTGATAGAATTTGCCTCTGCTAACAACATCACCAATCTATCCAAACCATAAGCAATTCCCCCTGTAATAAATACCAAAATACATATTAAAAAAAAAAAAAAACCTGAATGAATCCTTTCAATTCTAAATATATATTAAAAAAAAAGTAATATCTTGTAATACCATGTGGTGGAGCACCCATATCTAAAGCTTCCAGAAGATAGCCAAACTTATCTTCAGCCTGTAAATAACATAATACTATTATTTGCTATGCTACTCTCAGACTCGGGTGTGTCAGATACAGTTGTGTGTCAAATAGGGGTATCTCCAATTTTTCTAAGTTTTTCTTCGCATTCCGAGTATTCTTGAAGGATTATATTCCCATGTCTATATCTGGACATAAATCGGATATGGATACTTCAAGAAAAATGAAGAGTCAGAGCAACTTAAATTATTTGAACAGTAAAAGAATTCAGAACTCAAAAACATTGATCTCGGCGTTTCTAAGATTTAAAAGTATTCTGGTTTTTCGTGTTACTTTATCATATTTATGTTACTTAAGGCCAAGTTTTTTTTTCCCTTTCATTTTTGTAGGGTCTTAGACAACAAAATCAATCCCTACCTTCATTTTCTTGGAAACAACAAGTCAATAACAGGAAGATGTCTAACAGACACAAGACTTCCTCAGTCACCAACACAAACAATAACCATGGGTTTAATTTTGGCTATGTTAATTGGACTTGAAAGTCAGTGTTGGGTATAAGTATGTAACCGATATGGGTATGTTCAATTTTTCTAAGTTTTTCAATGTATTTAGAAGGTTCTTGGAGGATTATAACCTCAAATCTACATACAAAAATGAAAAGTCGAGGCAAAATAGAATTTCAGAATAGCTTAAGGTTCCACTCACCTGTTTAGGAGAGATGCCAATAATCTCCAATATTTTCTGCTGGACCTCGCGTTTATAAATTCTTAAACTTCCTCCACCGATCTGACAATGCAAGAGGTAAATAATGCATTCAGTTATCATTATCAGAGGTGGTTGACCAAATCTTTACCCTTTAGAGCTTCCAGAATGCAAGCAATAAAAATACCTCAACTCCATTATAAACCATGTCATAAGCAAGGGCACGTGCAGAAGTAAGATCTCCCATGTCTTCGGGGTTTGGTGCAGTAAATGGATGATGCAAGGCCTACAAGATAAGTAAAGTTTCAAAAACAGGTAGGTGTGAGAAGCAATATAGCATTCAACAAACTAAAGCTTCAATTTATTTAACAAACAAAAACTTCCAAATACATTAGTTTAAGCTAAAGCTTCCACCAACCGTGTTTAACTATTTCACTAGAATCATCAAAGACATAACAAGAGCATGAGACAGACCTCAAGTCTTTGCTCTGAATCATTCCACTCAAACATTGGGAAATCAGTCACCCATAAAATTGAATGCCTGGACTGCATTTCAGAATCGAAGAAAAACCTTAAGAGAAAATAATAAGATAGCAACAAATATATATATATATATATATATATTTTCAAGATAGAAGACTGATCAGGAACTTACATAGTCAACCAAACCCAGTTCATGGGCAATGAATACCCTAAGGCGATCTAAGGTTCTATTAACCGATGTATGATGGCCCAATGCAAACAAGATAAGATCACCTGGCCCTGCAGAGCATTGTCTCAAGAATTGTTCTCTGTTTGTTGGACCCAAACTAGATACCAATGCAGGAATTCCCTCGATCTTCCCTAAAAGAATAATAAAAGCCATCAAGACCAGCTTTACAATTAGCAAATCAACTTTTTCAGAGGCAAAAAAAGGAAAGTGGGAACTAGATAGAGAATAACAATATTTTACCATCATCCAAGACCTTTAGGAAGGGTAAACCCTTTGCTCCAGATTTGATTGCTTCATTATAAACATCACCTTTCTTGAGAGCAGTGTTTGAAAATTTTTTAGCACCTGAAGGCACACATAATGTTTTGATAATTCCTCCATTTTTTAATGTATCTGCAAAGAGCCTGAAGGGCGAGTCTATGAAGACATCAGATACCTGCAGCACCAATGGGATGCAAAAGATTAGCAAATACTAGACAATGAACTCCAAGTAAATGGGTAAACATTAGACAATATGTGCTAAGTAAATAAATGAAAAATGACTGTTACATTTTTCAACTCAAGGTCAAATCTGACATCTGGACGATCTGAACCATATCGATCCATTGCCTCTGCATATGTAAGCCTTGGGAAAGGGTTAGGTAGCTGGATACCTTTGATCTCTAGAAAAACCTGCAGTAAATAAGCTTTCTTTATTCTCCTATAATGTACAGAAACTAAAAAGATCTGAAATTCTGGTGTAACAGCATAACACTTCTCAGATGGTGAGGGTGCAATCACCTTAACCTACATAAAACGAACAAATGCAGAAGGCCAAAACATCTTCTGATGAATGCCTTGAGTGTATACCTAGGATCAACTAGCAAATCTAACTTGACTAATGGGCCATTGGTTGCATGGTAGAATGAAGCCAAACCACTTAGAAAGGCCCACAAGCTGAGCTCCCATAAAGCTTATCTCAAGCCTGAGCTGAAGACGAACAGGCTAGTACTTAGTTAAACATTTTTTATTTTCCAATGGCTACATATATTTGTTCCTTAACCCTACACCGAATTTTAGGTAAAGAGAAAACTGTAACTAAATATTTGAACCCCTTCTATCCAAGAACACCAGCAAATATTCATGAATAACTCCTTTTGAGAGATATTTTTGAGCTTGGACTCAAATCATCTGAGCATATTGGCCCCCATTTTACAAACCTTTCTAATTAAATCTTCATTAAGCCTCAGCATGTCCTCCAAAGGAGTGAAAGCCATTTCTATATCAAGCTGTGTGAACTCAGGCTGTCTATCTGCTCTCAGATCTTCATCTCTAAAACATCTGAAAGAAAAGAGAATTTATATCCTGGTTAAAGTCCAGTAGATCAGGATATTATTGATCGCCCTTTTTTTTTCTTAGCAGATGCATGAATTACTAATCAAACTGAGTCTATGAACAACACAGGCGCACCATGTACTTTCGCATAAGGATTGCGAAACGGAAATAAAATGGCACGAGCAAATCAGTGCTTAATTGAAAAAAAAAAAAAAAAACCATGCAGAAAGCTTATCAAGATAGGAAACAATCATTGCAACACTGTAACATGCCCTGCCAACAAGTAAAAACTTACCTTGCAATTTGATAATATTTATCAAAACCAGAAACCATTAACATTTGCTTGAATAGCTGCGGGCTTTGAGGCAAAGCATAGAATGTTCCTGGCTTCAGAATATACATTAGAGTGAATTAGACCACTTCCATTATATCAATGATGCATAGAAAATTAATGAACAGCAGAAATTTTACAACTTGTTGAGTGAATCAGAACCACTTAGACGTGAACCTCTGTGGCATCATAAAATTTGTTTCATGCTGTCTCAAGGGCATCCAATAGCTTCTGACTCATTAATACCTGGATTCTTGAGGGCACCAAATAATCCCGAGCACCTTCTGGAGTAGATCTAGCGAGCATTGGTGTTTCAATCTACCTTATAACCATTAAAAGGTCAAGACCAAAAACAGAGACTGAACATGGGTCACTAGAAAACAACTCAAAAAATAAAATATAATAAATTACTGTAGTAGAACAAACTTCATAGCGTTATACCTCCACAAAATTATGTACATCCTCTAGATATCTTCGAATGAGTTTCACTACTCTATGGCGCAGCATGATGTTGAAATTCATTTGTTGCCGGCGTAAATCAAGGTATCTATATCTATCAACAGGTATTCCAACAATAAAACATCAACCCAGAGTCCCAAATATACTAGAATGAAAACATCCGCACCAAACTTGGAATGACTTGTAATGAAAATTAAAAGAAAAACTCCAAAAAAAATACTATAAAACTAATATAGGCAACTCATCAGGAACAACGTAGCTCATTTATCTCTCCCTTTATATGATAAAGACATTATCAGTTTTATAAGCTAATCAAGTACATAGATTTTTAGACAACATGGAGACTAGTAAGTTACAAGCAGGCTACCTTAAACGGATTTCCTCCTTGGCAAAATCATTTACGTCATCCGCGCTCGTAACCATAAATGGTAGCTTCGATCTTACAGCATTCAATATCTGAACATACTCTGCAGCAACCTGGCCGACATAATTGACATCAAATTAAAAAACATAGTAATAAAATTTAAAAGCACAAGCTTAATTTTAGTAATATACCTCTATTGCGCCGGTTTTCATGTTCTTATTAACGGACTCAGCAGGCCGAGATCGGACAACACCATCAACAGCAACCACATACTCAAGCCTCAAGTCATTAATAGCTGCATGAGCATCAGGAAACTCACTTGGAAGCGATGTAATCTATAATTCAAACACATCAAAATAATTATTCTAAAAAGAATCCACTTCAAAATTGTAATAAAAGGTGCAAGTTTAAGTGAGTACCTGGACAATACCAGTGTGGTCTCTGAGATTAAAAAAGGTGAGGCCACCATGGACCCGATGGAGAGCGACCCACCCGCAAAGTCGGACTCGGGAACCCACATCATCATTTGACAAAGCACCACAAAAGGCGGTGCGAGAGACCCATTGGAGAGAGTCCTTGGGAGGGGCTACTGCGGTTATGGGGTTGGGAGTTTCAGAAGGAGATTGGAAAGTGTAAGAGGAAACAGAAGAAAGGGTTCGACGGTTCCTCGGAAGTAGTTTGGGCAGTAAAATGGAAGGGAAAACAGAAAGAGGTCTGACGCGAAAGGAGATGAAAAGGAAGGATTTGAGAAGCAGAGACATTTTTTTTTTTTTTCTCTTTTTGAGGTTTTCAGGCAAGCGATTTATTTGGCGATTATTAGAAGCAGAGACAAAACAGAGGCTTTGAGGTTTCGAAGGATTGGGTAATCACGTGCGAGGCACGTGGTTTTAAGGTATAAATTTAGATATATTAATAATTTATTTTAAATAAATTGTATAACTTTAATGTTTTCATATTTTTTTCTTATTGTTTTTAATATTGTACTGTTAAATATAATTAATAGTAAAAATATATATATAAGACTTGATTTAATATAAAATTAAAAATTTTAAAAATTAAATCTGATTAATAATAAATAAATTTATAAAAATATATAAAATTATTTTTTTCAATTAATTATTTTACTTACGTGCTTAAAATTATAAAATATGCTCATCATTTCGAAAATTTAAGTACAAAAGTAGAAACGGCAGCGTTCTGTTAGCTCTTAAGTGTGCATTTAGCCATTTATGCAAAGCATCTTCACCACCTCCGTTTTCTTCTTTCCCACAAAATCTTCAAATAAAAACAAGGAAGTCATCTATTCGGTTGTCTATTATAATTTATAAACTTCGTTTTCCAATCCTCTGGTTTTTCTTCGTCGTTGTCTTGTCTTACAGTCCTTTGGATTAAATAGTATAATTTTTAGCTGGAAAGGAATCGATTCAAAATTTAAACAAAAAATCATCTTTGTGAATAAATTGTTTATGATCTTTATATAAATTTGCTTTCAAATTTTCTCTCTTTTTCTTTCTCTCTCTTTTTTTTTTTTTTGGGTTTTGAGATATTATAGCAAGAACAATAATAATTTATAATAAATTAATTGGAATCGTTTTGATTGATCGATCTATCGATGGAGGATTGTTCGAGCAGCGATGAGGATTATTCGTCCGATCGAGACTCGCTCGACGGTCTCGAGAATGAGGACTCCGATTTACAGTGGGCCCCTTCAAAGGGTCCCACTACCAAGGTCAAATTTTCTTTCTCTCTCTCTCTCTAGTCTTCTTCGCAATTCAATTTCTTTTTTTTAATTATTAGTAATTTCTTGATTCTTGGTTTTGGGTTTATTTGGAAGTGTAGACTTGGGTTTTTTTCTTTTGCATTTTTTTTAATGAGCGTTTTGGCGTGTGAATTAGTTGTGGATCACTAGCAAATTATTGAGAAAATTTTTTTTAACTGTTTTCACTTTCTGGGTTTGTGGATTTGGAGAGGATAGAGTAATTTGAAGCAGCTTTGAGGTTTTTTTTTTTTGGTGGGGATGTGGTTTTTGCATGCTCATTAGGGAATCACTAATTTCACAGCCAAAGCAGCTGCTGATGTCGAATTTCATCATTTTTTTCCTGCTTGATGTGTGTTCTTGCTTGTGTTTTGTGCTTTTGTTATACTAAATGGCATTGTGTGCGTTGAAACCTTTCCCACACAGAACATAGGGAAAAAAAAAATTAAGCTTTGATTTTGAAGGAAAACCCGTAAAGAAGAACAGGTTACATGGTTTTTATGAATTCTTACCATCCTCTTTATGGCTTCTACTTGTACTCAATCCCTAGGATGGGCATACTTTTTTGTGACCCTTTTTGATATTACGCAGGTTATTACAAAAGAATCACTTTTAGCTGCACAGGTAAAATTTTATATCCCTTCTCTTTTTTGGGTTTCCCATGCATGTTTTTTTTTTTATAGGATTGTATTGATTGTTTTGATATTCTTGGGTAGAGGGAGGATTTACGGAGAGTAATGGACGTGCTATCTCTTAGGGAGCACCATGCTCGGACTTTACTAATTCATTACCGATGGGATGTCGAGAAGTTGCTTGCCGTACTTGTTGAGAAGGGAAAAGCAGACTTGTTTTCTGAAGCAGGTGTTTCTGTTGTTGAGACCGAGGATACAGAAACGCCAGTGTCATCTTTATCTACAGCTGTGTGTGACATATGCATAGAGGAGTTACCCGGTGATAAGATGACGAAAATGGACTGTGGCCATGCCTTTTGCAATGACTGTAAGCGCCCTCCTTAATCTGCACTTTCTTATTGAAGCATGCATATGTATCAGAGCATCAGCATGTAGACGATGCTGAGAACTCTTGAAATTGACCCTTAGCAATGAGCTATCCGCTCAGAACACCTATCAATTTTGATAATGTGGTACACAGCTATTCGAAGTTGTAACAGCTTTCACATTTTAGTATTTTGAGTTAATTTATTTCCCTCTTGTTTTTCCAGGTTGGACAGAACATTTTGTTGTGAAAATAAATGAGGGTCAAAGTAAGCGAATTAGGTGCATGGCACACAAGTGCAATGCTATTTGTGATGAAGCTGTTGTTAGAAATCTAGTTGGTAAAAGGCATCCTGATCTAGCGGAGAAATTTGATCGTTTTCTTCTTGAGTCATATATCGAAGATAATAGGATGGTTAAATGGTGCCCTAGTGCTCCTCATTGTGGAAATGCAATACGTGTCGAGGATGATGAATTTTGTGAGGTAGAGTGTTCTTGTGGTGTACAGTTTTGTTTCAGTTGCTTATCAGAAGCACACTCACCATGTTCATGTATCATGTGGGAGCTTTGGACCAAGAAGTGCCGAGATGAATCAGAAACAGTCAATTGGATCACTGTTCATACAAAGCCTTGTCCGAAGTGTCACAAACCTGTGGAGAAGAATGGTGGATGTAACCTTGTGAGCTGTATCTGTGGACAAGCATTTTGGTGAGGATTTCCTTAAATGTTAATTACAGTTTGCAAATTTCTTAAAGCTGTCTTAATCTCGTTGTGACAATTACTTCTATAGATTTAAGGGTTAGGTTCTGGCATAAATGTTCATTTCAAATCAAAGTTTTTGAACTTGCACTAGCTGCCGCAGCAACAACAGCATAAGTGACATTTTTTCCCCTCTTTCTTGTATTTATTTATTTATTTTTAATTATATTGGATTTAAGTACTAGTATTATTTGGCTGGTTTACATACATGATTTATGCACCGCTGAATATGAATTACTTGAGATTCTATTTTGTTATCACATTTCTCTCATTTCCAACTAATGCAGTTGGCTATGTGGTGGTGCTACTGGGCGGGACCATACTTGGTCAAGAATTGCTGGTCACAGCTGTGGTCGCTACATAGAAGACCATGAGAAAAAGACCGAACGAGCAAAGCGAGATCTCTATCGATATATGCACTATCATAACCGTTATAAAGCTCATACCGATTCCTTTAAGCTTGAGAGTAAACTGAAGGAGACTATACTGGAGAAGGTATCGATTTCAGAAGAGAGGGAATCGAGGCTTCGAGATTTCAGCTGGGTAACTAATGGACTTTCTAGGCTTTTCAGATCAAGGCGGGTCCTTTCATACTCATACCCATTTGCCTTTTACATGTTTGGTGAAGAATTATTTAAGGATGAGATGACAAATGAGGAAAGGGAAATAAAACAGCATCTATTTGAGGATCAGCAGCAGCAACTCGAGGCAAATGTTGAGAAACTCTCTAAGTTTTTGGAAGAGCCCTTTGATCAATATACTGATGATAAAGTTATGGAGATACGAATGCAAGTAATCAATCTTTCCGTGATCATTGATTCCCTTTGTAAGAAAATGTAAGTATAGTTATCATATATAAACTACTAATTGATGTTTATGAGAGTGTTTTAAGTTCACGTGCTGAGACTATTGCTTGCAGGTATGAATGTATTGAGAATGATTTATTGGGTTCTCTCCAACGTAATACCCATAATATTGCTCCATACAAATCTAAGGGCATTGAGAAAGCATCTGAGCTAGCTGTCTGTTGGAATAGTAAAGCCAATACAACTACTGATAAATGCCTTCCCTCCGATTGTGGCACTAGTGGTATGTGTGCACTTCACATTTTGGAGATCCAAACACACACACACACACACGCACAGAGTTTGAAGATTATTAAAACTCTATATGTTGTAAAGATTCTACTCTGATGCATTGCAATTTAGGCAAACGCGATCAGCCTTTCAGCTTTAGGAGTTCAGATGACAGTGGTTGCCCATCCCCGAAGCGACCTAAAAAAAAGAGTTATGGAGGTGGATTCTTTGATCTGAACATGCCAGCAGAAGTTCTAGACAGGAATTGATCTCTGATAGACTTTTTTCTAGATAAGTACATATGTACAGATCTAACAAGAGACTCTCATTTTGCCTAAATGGGATTTGATCATTCATGGATCGAGCACCACTCAAATGCTTTTACTTTCCCTGCCTGGGATCTTTTTTTGTCCCCACATTTTGTGCTTCCTTTCTATTTGTAGAGATATCCTGGAAGAGTAATTCTGGACTTCCATGGATTCCTTTATCTTTCAATGTTGTGTGAACTGAAAATCAATTACTGTACAGAAGCCTTATGAATTCTCAAGTATCAAATATCTTTGCTACTGGAATTCCCAAGCTTTTGAATATATATTATGTAAATTATCAAACCTGAGATCTGAGTGGTGCAGAGTTTGTACCTTAGGATATTGTTCATTGCTCATCTTTGCTAAAACATATTTTAGTAACTGTGGAGTTTGATTGGAACTTTATTTAAAATTTATTTCTGGCAATGCTACTATTAACAGCAAGTTTGACAGATCAAAGCATGTATTCATTATGATTGTCATTTCGTGAAACAGCATCCCAAAAGGGGGAGAGAAACTTTAAACCACGTCTTTATTACTAGCCATTCATTTCATTTGAAACAGCTAAACTTGTTACTAAATCAAGCATCAAAATTATCAAGTGACTCTTCATTCCATGCAGCCATGGATCGAAGATAGCAAAAACGATGTCGTTGCCTTGTTACTTAAAACAAGACTGAGCCAATCATTCATGAGTGTTTCTGATTCATCTCGAAATCAAAGGTAATAATCAAGTTGTAACGATTGGGTGCCAGTCGTTTGGGCAACATAGCATTCATTCATGACTTGTTTCGAAGGTGGAGGCATTTAACTTGTGAATTAAGACTACATTTTCTGGATCCATGGTGGAAAGTAATCAAGATAGTTCACTTTCTCTGCATGAATCTTGCTTACCAATGATGAAACTTATTGATAATGTGCATCAGCCACATATGATTATGCAAATCTTAATAAGAAAATAAAAACTTACTATGTATTTGATTATTGTACTACATATCCACTACGAAATTGTTCTAGTCTAATGAATGGATAGTGCCATAACTAATTGGTTGAAGGTTTGATTTGCAAAATTTACCTAGTTTCATGTTCTTGAAAAGGAGGCTGGAGGCCCATGGGGAGCTTTAACGTAGGTCGAAAGAAAAATACTATGGCAGCCTCTACTGGTCTTGCTGATCTTTGTTCTAGATCCATGACACCACTTTTTTATCTACATGTTGGCCTAGATTTGGGAACTAGCTAATCAAGGCCATATCATTGAAATCCCCAAGCACACAAACCAAGGGCTCTTGTTTTTGGCCACACACAAACTTTCAAGTTAATTTGCTTATAAAATTCTTGTGAAATGTTAGAATGTGATGATATCCATCGATTCAAAATGGATAGATGATTCCTTGTCTAAATCCAATAGACAAGAGCATATGTTGAAGAGCTCATAAACTAGCAGATATCCTTTTTGCTCTTATCATTAGCATTGACTAAGGTACTGGTTAGTTTAGCCTTTGGGAAGTTCAAAGCAATACTTTCTTGCTCATGTGTCTCTTTTTAGGTTTCTACTCAGACCCACTATCCGACAGACTCATCAGTTTTTGCTAATCTCGACGTTAAGATTCGATCCTGCTTCCTTGTAAAGACCTTCCACTTGCTTTTTGGGGTTTTGACCCTTGGAAATTATGTTACATAAGCATAAATATCATGAGGTTCATTTCATATAGCATTTCTGACAACTAAAATACAATATTATCAAAATGCTTTGAGCTATGCATTTGGTGAGAGCTTTAAAGTCCTAACCATTCAAAATGCAGTCCATTTTCAGCCAACATCAAGCATTTTGTCAGTTGAGCATCCAATATATTGCTGACTCAGAGCAGAAGGCTTTCACATGGATCCTAGATCAAATTTAGATAATCCTGAACCCTCGAGACATGGGGCATCTTCTAATCCCTCTTGTTTCAAAATTTGATATATTTTGCAGTAAATCAAATGCCTTTGAAGTTTGTGGAATTTTTCAACTAAAGCATGTCTGTCAGCTTCCATGCTTGACTTGCTTAAGAACTAGACCATTTTCTTGTTACGTTAAATGTTAATAATAATCAGTTATATATGACTTCTTAGATGGCAGCTTTGATGATGAAAACAAATTTTTTTCTTAGGATTTTCTGAATCTGCAGTCTGCAGGAATAAAGATTCAAATTCATGGTATTTCTACTTGGTTGGTTCAAGTGGTTCAACACTTGTTCCCCTTAGGCAAGGTCCCCAGTACGAGTCCTGCGAATGGAGGAAACCAGTGCTGGAGAGCTTTACCCCAATAAGTTGATAGATTTGGCTTGAACCAGATTAATTGGGATCCAATGGACTTCTGGATACCAAAGTTTTGATCAAAAAATTCATGGAATTTCTTGGTGGACTCTTCGATTTGAACCAAATTAGAAACTTATTTTGAAACATAAAAATGTTCTGGTTAAATTACAAACATGCCCTAAATTTCTTGAATGCGTGCGCTAGTACATATCATGTAACTTATCAATCATAGACCATTTCCAGCACCCTTGAAAACCAAGCAAATTAATGGAAATGAAAGTAGTCATGACTATGACAAATGATATTTAGTTAGCGCATATCATGTAGTTTAATGTTATAATTATGATTAAAGTTCTAAATTAAACTGGTCAATCACAGACCATTTCCAGCACCCTTGACAACCAAGCAAATTAATGGAAATGAAAGTAGTCATGAATACGACAAATGATATTTTGAAGCAAATTAACTACATCAGCTAATTACATCAATATAAACTTCTTGGAAAACCATATGCTATCAATTGCTTTGAACGTCCATTTTTTTTCCCTAATTTTTCTCCATTTGTGGCACCATATCCCAAGACAAGAAAAGGCAAGAAACTTTTCTGAGAAAGAATCGAAAAAGGCGGAGTCTTTCTATGGTTGGATTCTAATTTTCCCTTTCTCAAAGGGATTTAGACAAAGAAATGCCCACCAAAGCAGTTATTTCATATCAAAAACATCGATCTATTGTATTTATTCTTTGACCTTCAACTTTCAGCCCTTTTGAGATTTTTTTTCCTTAAATGCTGCCCCCTTTTGGTTATTTTAAAGAAATGACCCACCATCGTATTTTACTCAAATTCGACGATGAATATTAGATATGAATATTTATTTAGTATTGATATATATTTAAAAGATCGTATCTTTATATTTATTTTTAAATAAATATGATGTATCGTATATGAATATCGAATATAAATATTTAAAAAAATAAAAAGTTGAAATAATATAACCACCACCCCTTATCTCTTCCCCAGCCAAACGTGTATCGGACATGAGCAGACATGAGTGGAAAAATAGAGATTTAATATAAAAGTTGGGTAAGTCAAGAAATGATTTGCATGCACAAAGCATGAGGGGGAAAAAAAAGGATATTGGTCTAGCAACTAGTTCCACAAAATAAAGAGAGGGAATTGACTGGTAGTCCAAATCCAACAGAAAATTGAGAAGACTGACGTTAAGTTAGTTAACAGTATATTAAAGATCGGAAATCTGATTAAAAATCTTTTATGATTAATAATTATAGGAGCTAGAATTGGTCATTTGCCTTAATCCCTCCTTCAGTTGAATCCAGTGCTTACATATTTAAAAACAAATTAATTAATGCAGGACATTTGTAATAATCTCCTGTTTTAGTTGAGCCAAATTGAAGTGGATCCCTGGCTTGAATGGTGTAGAGATTGGCATAGGAACAAAGAGAAATAAACAGTTCAAAATGCATGAAAACCATGGACTAGGGCTATATATACCTTCGTCACCTCCTTGTTTCTTGTCCCTTTGTTCCTTTTCGAATGCCTGAGTTTAACTTTGCATAGCATCGTCCTGATCAATCAAAACCCACAATAAAAACTGATTTACGTCTTTTAATGTAAATGCCCAAAAAAAAAAAAAAGCCCACCATTCCAAAAGCTATCTTCAAAGGTGGTATAGCTTTCTAAGGACTAGTCAAAAAATTGGACACCCTTTTAGGCATTGTATACAGCTCATATATAGCTCTTCTACCTATGCATCTTAACCTTGCACTATTTTTGCTTACTACTAGTTAATGCTAATTTCTAAAAGAACAATTTCTCGTTCGTTGTATTTTTTTAATTATTTGAAGTATTGCTAGAATGAAATTCGACCTTGAACTTCAAGGTTAATTTGTTTCAGCTTTTCAAAAGATTATCTGCGTGAGTAGTCTCATTCCATAAGATTGTCTCTTGCGTACCTTACATAAGCAGAATTTAATTTTCTACTATATATTCTGTTTCAATTAATGCAGGCTTTGGATGTTTCCTTCTGCCTTTTGGCTATTTTTTTATTTATGGGGTTTGGAATTTGTCAATATCTGATGGTAGTATTTGCTGCATTTAATGCTGTTTCAGTGAATTTTCTTTTCTTTCGCTTTAGATTAGTCTAAAGACATTTGGGATACCATTAC
Source organism: Adansonia gregorii (assembly GCA_038382025.1). NCBI lineage: Eukaryota > Viridiplantae > Streptophyta > Magnoliopsida > Malvales > Malvaceae > Adansonia > Adansonia gregorii. The sequence continues at coordinate 4,039,774 of JBBYHO010000001.1, read as the reverse complement.
CATTTACCATGCCTAAAGTAATTTGGCGGGATTCCAATCTGAAACTGCAGTTTGAGTTCATGGAACCAAGACACAAGCGCTCCAGCAGGTAGCTCTGAGTGACTCTGATATGTCTTCTTCTCTATTTGTCTTGTCAATAAGGTTTGGAAATACGTTGGATGCCTATGTTTTCACATGTTTTATGCTGGCAAATCCCCTTAATCATGTGGCCACGAAATTCTCTGAACTGGGTTTGTTTTGGAATGACAATCTGGGCTCGATCTTTTTAACTCCGAAATCTCGAAAGTGGGTTCACCGTGCTCGGAAAACAAGACCTCCATAGAGAGTTCTTAAAAGCTTTTCTTATTACCATAAAAATTATTTCATTGAGGTGAAAAATTGCAAAGATCAGCAAGTGATTCCATTTTTGGTATATAATTTTTGTTTTGACAGTTATCCGCTTCAGAAACAAGTCGAGAAGAACAAGTTAAACACAATCTTTGAAGCTTCTAATCGCCCTGTAAGAATTCTAAATCGTTGTTTTTTATCCTTGATTCCTTGTTCCTAGTATGTCCTTGTTTTGTTCCACAGAAGGAAATGGAGCAAATAAAGAGCCATGTTGACGCAAATAAGAGTCAAATCTCGTTAAAGCAAGAGGTAAAATTTGCCAACTTTTCCAGCAGGTTTGGGATATACATACAAAGCTCAGTTACAATACAACCACTTTCATTTTTTTTCCTGCAGGTTCTTCGCCTTCAGGAACGATTGCAGGACCAATTTCTGGTTCGGCGTGCATTGGAGAAGGCATTAAGTCATAAGCCTTTTACCTATGACGTAGCAGTTGAAGATTTAGTGCCTACAGTAAATTAACTTTCTTTTTTGCGTGTTCGCTTATATTCAAGCTGCTGCATTTCCACGGTTTTGAAGAATGAATAACTTGTTCCATTAGTTAATTACATTTGGCACCTTTGTTAATTAATCGGTTCTTCATTTATGTTGCAGGCTGCCAAGGAGCTTATCAAGGATATTGCAATTTTAGAATTGGAAGTTGCCTACTTGGAGCAGTATCTTCTATCATTGTACCGTAAAACTTTTGATCAAAGATTCTCATCTTTGAAGACCATAGAGGAAAATTCAAAATCGACTTCAATGGCACATAATGATATGTTTCCTGAGGTTCAGGCAAATGGCATCATCCCAAAGAAAGAAAATCTAACTATTCAATATAGTGATCTGGTGTCGTCTCGATATTCAATAGGAAATTCTTCGAAGGAATGCAATGATGTTTGGGGCACAGAGACACTGTTAGATTCTAGCATTTATTGGACCCATTCTTCATTGTCTCAGCGATCAGCATATTCAGTTACTTCTCCACAAAAAAAAGCAGCAAAAGCTGTAGATTTATTCCATTCTCTGCCTTTGTCCATGTTGGAGGTAAGTGGATTCAATGTCAACCAGTTGTACATCCCTTATGGCTTCTAATAGGTGATTGCTTATTTTCTTATTTTCCTTTTCGTTTCCAGCAAGCTCAGATGGATACTTCAAAAGGACTCGGCTTGGAGGAGCATTTGGGAACCAGCATTTCCAATCTTATTCCTGAAACACCAAACTGGCTCTCCGAGGAGATGATCAAGACCATTTCAACCATATACTGTGAACTTGCAGACCCACCTTTGATTAACAATAATTACTTATCCTCTCCTATTTCATATTCATCATCAGTTGATGTTCTTTCTTCACAAGGTCAGGGTGATATATTGAGCCCAAAATGTGGGAAATTGTCATCCTCCAACTTCCATGTGGATAACCCTTTTAGCATTGTGGAATCCAAGGAATTCAGTGGACCTTACAGCACAATGGTTAAGGTTCAATGGATTTGTAGAGATAATAAGAAGTTACAGGTTATTGAACATAAGCTTCAATATTATAGGTTACTTGTTTATCAGCTGGAAAAAATGGATGTTCGAACGATGAAACATGAGGAAAAGCTAGCTTTCTGGATTAACGTACACAATTCTCTGGTGATGCATGTAATGTTTCAACATATCAATCTTCATTATATTTAATCTTTGTTATACTATTTTTTTAAGACTCTGAAAAGAACAATGGATTCTGGTTTATTCATGCAGGCATATTTGGTCTATGGCATTCCGAAAAACAATCTGAAGAGATTGTCCATATTACTCAAGGTGAGGAGCTTTTCTGATTCCTTTTAACAGAAGATCATGGAATGGATGTTTGCATTGACAAGCCAACGGATGATGATCCAGGCTGCATATAATGTACGGGGCCAGACCATAAGCATAGACACAATACAGAGTTTTATTTTGGGATGTCGGTTGCATCGCCCAGGACAGGTGAAATCCATTTCCTGGAATTTATATCAATGTTACCAGGACAGCTTATTAGTTTAAATTTATCATGCTAGGATATAATTTAATTATTCATTTTTCCTTGGCACTGTTAGAGCTAACATCTTACATATGCTTGCAGTGGCTAAGGTTTTTGTTTCCTTCGAAGGCCAAATTTAAGGTCGGAGATCCTCGACGAGGTTATGCACTTGATTCCCCTGAACCTCGTCTGCATTTTGCACTTTGTTCAGGAAGTTATTCAGACCCTGCGGTAAAACACTCTTGGCCCTGAATCAATTCATCTTACGTCTTTCTATGTTATATTGCTTCAACTCTTCATTTTCTTAAAATACTGTGTCCGATACATTTTCGAACATAAGTATGGAGATATAACATTCCAAATACATGGAAAAACCTAAAGAAAATTAAACATATTCGAGTCAGACATATATTCATATTCGAAACTTACCCCTAGGTTTGAGTAACATAGCTTCTATACACTGCAAAAAACTACTCCCTGAGATAATAATTTATGGCTATAGGATATTAAATAGGTTGGTTCTCAATTTTTATCGATACTAGTTAACTTCGTTGACTCTCTAGGTTCGAATATACTCAGCCAAGGAAGTTTTCCAGGAACTGGAAGTTGCAAAAGAAGAGTACATCCAGGCAAATTTTAGCGTCAACAAAGAACAAAAAATTCTGCTACCAAAGGTAATAGAGTATTTTGCAAAAGATTCAGATGTTTGCTCGGCTGGTTTATTGCAGATGGTTGAGCAGTTTATGCCTGATTCACTGAGGAAGAACCTTGAGCGGTCTTGCAACAGGAAAAATGGGACAAGCATCGAGTGGATCTCTCACAACTTCGCATTCAGATATCTATTTTCAAAAGAATTGGCTTTAAAATGCCCCGGATCCTGCTCTAGAAGGATTGAAATTGAATATGTAGAAAGGGAGGGATTTTATGAATAGGCTTTGCAGGTTTCGAATGACAGATGAATCATGACCGCAACTTCATCGAAGGCATGTGGCTTCAGTCTTCCAAGTTGAAATTTCTTTTGAAGAATGGGGATGGGATCAAATGAGCTGAAGAAAAAACTGTTTGAGAAAGATGATGGACAAATCCCTTACTTGTCTTGGTTTCAAACCTTTAAAGCTCATTTAATCTTGACTCCGGTTTGATCACTGATTTCTCCATTGACAAAGGTTGTGATTTGTCTGTCATTCCTAATTGTCATCCAAGTTTTTCTGCACAACTAAATGAAGTATTAGTGCAGGTGGAATCCCTGTGTGCACATTGAGTAAAATATTATTTACTGCAATTGAAAAAATCTATAGCAAGTTTTTTGTGTTAAAATTTTTTATCATTATTAACTTTGATAATTTCAAACAAGACAAGTTTAATACCCATGTCGTACACATATACGGATTGTCCAATCTAATCTAAGTTGACGTTCTAAAAGGAAAAAAAAAAAAAAATCATAGACTTCACAACCAGACAGAGCATAATGCCGAAACACTACTGGAGCAGTTGCGAGAACTATTTTCCTTAAGGCTACAATGACTTAGCCAGGTCCTAAGAGATTCTGTCAATATGTACTCATGCAACTCTGCCGGGCTAAACCCTGAGATGTTAGCATGAGCAGTTGCTCATGCATCGTTCTATGTGGCAGCTTTGCTGCTTTACGGATAAATAGAAATACACTACTTATAAACAAATTAAAAATAAAAATGAGGTCAACCCATGCTTTGTATAGAAGAAAAATTCAATTTAACGACGCTTATCTAATGGTCAAACCCACCATGTCTGAAAATTCAAATGAGCAAAACAATGTTCTCTAATCCACGGGAAGCCCCTGGTTTTCAAACAAGTGGTAGCTGGTGACATATTATGGTGACCAGCAAAAATGGCTCCCCAATGCCTTGAAGAGTTAATCTTATCTCCACAGCATTCGGTATATAAACATTATGCAAGATTATAACTCTGAAAATCAATAACTACTGTTAAATTAAATCCCAGAGTTATTAAAGAGCAATGACTACCTATGAAGGTAAAGTTTTCACCGAAGAGCAAGAAGCTCTGGTGGTCAAGTCATGGAGTGCAATGAAGAAGAATGCAGCAGAATTGGGTCTTAAATTCTTCTTGAAGTAAGCTATTCTTGTTTTTTCTTTTCATAATTTTTTTTTCCCTTTTTTTATTAAATAATTTTGATTTGCATTAAAATGGGCAGGATTTTTGAGATTGCACCATCAGCCCAGAAGCTGTTCTCATTCTTGAGAGACTCAAACATTCCACTGGAGCAAAACCCAAAGCTCAAGCCCCATGCCATGTCTGTCTTTGTCATGGTAAGCCATTTGCAACTAAGAAACGACACCGTTGCTTTTGTCAAAAATTTAAACATAACTAGAAATCTTAACATATTGGGTATTGCAGACATGTGAATCTGCAGTTCAACTCCGTAAAGCAGGAAAAGTAACAGTGAGAGAGTCAAGTCTGAAAAAATTAGGGGCTGTCCACTTCAAATATGGTGTAGTTGATGAACATTTTGAGGTATGCGTTTTCATGTTGATGAATTCCAAAATTATTGGAATTGTGCAAAAAATTAAAAAAAAATTAGGCATGTTATAGCTAGCAATTGTCTTTGTTCAGGTCACAAAATTTGCTCTTTTGGAGACCATAAAGGAAGCAGTTCCAGAAATGTGGTCAGCTGAGATGAAAAATGCATGGGGTGAAGCTTATAATCGTTTGGTTGCAGCCATTAAGTCAGAAATGAAAGCCTGCTCTCAGGCTCCTTGATTTACAAAATTCCTACTTATAAGTGCTTTGTTAATTTGGTTTCAATTAGATTGAAGTATCAATAATTTAAAATACTGCAACATAGCTTTTGCTGATAACTTCTTTCTTGCCTCTCCATTTTTATTCCCTTATTATCGTAAATAAATGCTACTACAACTTTAATTGATTTTGGCTTTGAATTTTGATATAAAACTGTCTTTTTTTTTATTCCTTCCCTGGTGATTCATAACAAGCTGTTATCCAAATTCGGATAAATATCAGATTATCAAACATAGATATATATTTAACGTAAATATTTTCGATTAAAAAATTATAATTTTATACTTATATTCAAATATACTTTAAACATAAATATTAATTATAAATATTTAAAAAAAATAAAGAGTTCAGGCAGCCGTTCAATCTAAGAAAATTACTAAAACGCAGAAAATTAGATATTCAATTAATCTGAAACTGGACCCACTTGATTTTGAGTCAAAATGTTGAAAAAGAAACTATAAATAATGTTGAAAGAAAAAACAGAAAATAATCACAAGACGTTAATGCAGGCTCTTTCTTGGCTCCTGCTTGAAGACACACTTCACATGAAATACCCTGCAAACTTCAAGCTTCAAACAAAACCTGCTTTTTTAAGTTATTAATAGTGCCAAAACTCATATTATATAATTATATATGGAAACCCAATGTTTGTAAGAAAATAGTCCGCAAAATAATCCTACTGTTAGTCCTGGTCAAAAATTATATGTTCTCTTCCTCTCCTGGTTTCTTTTGCTGTATAAATCGACCTCGATATTAAGCAATTAATTTAAACATCACTCGTTATTACTTTATATGGCACGAATGCCGAACAAATTTTGGTTAGTTGTAAATTCGAAAGGATTTAAGCATGTAATATCTTATTTTTAGATAAATTAAATAGATAGGAGTTAAAAGGGGGTTAAGAGCAAAATTGCAATATCAAAAAGAAGACTTCCAAGTTGATTGCCGTATGATCCTATCCTTTTCGAAGTCTGTTCTCTTCAATTGATCCATATGACATAAAATCTCACATGTAACATACTGGAAGTAAGCTGAGTTCAAAATATGATATATGTGACAGCTGTTTCTGAATCTAGAGAAAGATTGTATCCGATAATTTGCTGCATATAATATTCATGTAAAGTGGTATTCATGATAAGCAACTATCAATTTTAAAAATAAACTTTTTTGCCATTTAAAATGCAGAAAAGAGTGATTAGAAATAAAAAACTACTAAACATACAGAGGATATACAGCACATTTGCTTGAGCAAGATAAGGCTGCTATATATAGATAAATATAATAAATTCTTGCATAATTTTTTATTAAATAATCTTCTCTTCCAATTCCAAAGCTTAACAAGTGAAAACCCAACTGTTCTAAGAACCAAGGCAAGGCGTTCCTAAATTTGGACTCTATCAAGCATGAAGTGATGCGTTGTGAGAAAAATTGTAGGATTTAGAAGACAATTTTTTGGTTGGCTGACTTCCCATGGGAATTGATTCCAATGATGTTGAATCATTGGGAACTTTACAACATCCTTGAGTTCCAGCTGCAATGAATCCTCCTGCACCTTTTTGATCCGAGAATTGCAAGAAATTTTGTGCCTTGTTCAAATGAGATAGTGCTCTACTAGCCTTAATGGCAAGTGAACATAAATCTTGAAGAGAAAGTGTTGCTCGTGATTTAGACAGTGGCATGACAAAATAAATTTGATCCAGCTGAAGTTCTTGATCTTCAGTTACGCGAGGCAGGCGTGAGTTTACATACATTAGCTCCGAGTTACAAAGGAAACAGTTGGGATTCTGAGACAGAATAAGGCTGGCTTTGATGGGTTGCCTGAATTCTTGAAGCCTTCCATCTGGATATATTATTTTGGTGGTAGGTGGCCGCCAGCTCAGATTCCCATCCTTTTCGAACGTGTGTCGAGAAGATGCACAAATACCCATATTTTCTAATGATATTTCCCTGTGGAAAAACAGAGAGCTTTGAAGATGGGGAGACGAAAAGCGAGTTGAGCTAAGGCTGAGACTGGGATGGAAGAAATGATTGTGGCTTTGAGCTTTATATAGACAGAGAAAAGCAAAGTATGATACAAGACCAAGATTTGACCAGCGAAAAGTATCCGACATTTTTTTAGAAACTAAAAGTGTATTTGTTTTAAATAAGAAGGTTTAAACATGCAATAAGTATGAGATTTGTGGCTGCTGAATAAAGGGAGGATTTAGTTATGGTCAATCATACAGTCACTAAAAGGCAAAGATTCTTAAATTCTTTCATTAATTTTTATGTTTTTATATCATTGCTTTTCTGGCTAGTTAACTGTCAAGTCCCCAAATGATTTTCTTTTACTTCCATGTTTGGGGAATGGAGATCCTGCGGCTACCATGTCTATTACTCAACTTTCTGCAATCTGGTTGTCTTGCATTTTTGCCTGCTGGATCAACCAGAAATGAACAGGAAATTTAAAGAACTGAACCGCATTAATTTTTGGCTCCAATGGCTTTAGTTTTTCATTTAGCATAATGATATTCCTTCTGAATCCGATGGGTTTACGATTTCACGAAGGCGGCAAGCGGCTTAAAGAGGTAACATTTTCCAGTCCAAGTACCCAGATCCATTGACTCATTGCATACTGGTTAGATTGGGAAATTGGAAATAATCGTATAAAGAAATAAGAAGGGAATTACGCTATAATTACAGGAAACAGGTGTGATAGGTAACCATTTTAATATAAATATAAAATATAATCCTTTAAATATATAAAAATTTTTAAAAATTTTAAATATTTTTATGACAAATATATACCCATCCGACAATCCAAAATCCGGACAACATAGAGGGGTAAAACATATTGGAAGACGTTGATTAGTCCTTTGCCATACGATGACTGCCCAGATGGTTTCCCAGCCGGAAGCACCGAGGACAGTGCAGGGGAAAACATGTACATCGCGATAGATTGAGAGCATATATATATATATATATATATATATATATATATATATATATATTGGTTGTTTTTCTTCACATTTCGTGGTGATTGGACTAGTTTCATCTTTCACATTTCTTTTTCTTTAGGGACACGTTGGCAAACCTGTCTCAATTATTTCACTCTTTTATCTTTGTCCTTTTCTGTTCTTTTACATAATTAAAAGCAGTGGGCCATTCGAAGCTCAAACCAATTTCCCATCCTCTCTTCGGCCATTGCTATACCTTTTCTTGACATGATCTAATTTGCTTGCTTCTCAACGAAAACCCAGCGCTCGTTTTTCGCCTAAATTAACAACGAAAATTACATTTTGATGCATGTATCTGCCGCGGGCCGAGACTCACTACGCTTCTGTTAAGCTCAGTTGATGTCTCAAGCATGGACCGACTCTTGGACTATGACGCAATCACCCGGCCAGCGGAAAATCAAAAGCTTACCTTCCCTTGAGAGCTTAATTATACTTCTTTCTCTCAAGGGTCCGACCATGGACAGCAACTAGAACTTTCCTCTTTTTTAAGATAAAATCATTCGTTATTCAATAATTTGAAGGGAATGGCCAAAAATAAAAGTAAAAAGGACAATTTTAGCCAAATTTACCCCTTACTTCGCCCTTATGCAAGTACAATAAATTCAAAAGTATATTCATTTAGATATGGCTAGTTTCAATTTTATAAAAAAAGCTAATAAGCATGATCAAAGCAAGAGCACAAATAACCAAGTGTGATTACACAATGGCATCATGCTAAAGCCAAAAAGGAATCCTAAATTCGCATACTCTTTTCCATTACAATCCAATTCTCTCCTTGCAGACCCACTGCACCATGTAAGGAGGAAAAATCAGGAACAAACCGGACAAAACAAAAATTCTAGTAAAGTGAATGAAGGACACATGCTAAGGGCTAAAATAACAACTTTAACATTAACATTAATTCATCATATAAAAGATGACCAAAGTGTCTTCCACTAGCCAGTGGCATCACGACGATTAATTAACAGAAAGGATAAAAGGCAGGATGTGGCAACTATATGATTCCGATAGTTACCATACGAAGCAATCTGTTTTCCCAACCAATAAATTCAAATTACAATGCATTTTGTGCCCTTGTTCTTATTATGTTATGCGAAGATCACAGCAAAAAAATGAAATAACAGCATTCTATTTGAATTGCCATCACATTCTGGTAAGGAATCATAAACAAAAAATACTGCATTAGGTAATTTCCTGGCGACATGGCAACTGAATTTGATAACGATATCATTTGGAATAATAGAAATGAAGAAAGTTCCAAGAAACTGACCGATGAGATGGGAGTTTTTTACAGCTATGCAAGTTTAGCAAAATAATCAATCATTCTACTATTTGCCAAGGGAAAGGCACTAAGGAATACTATCATGCAAATGGATAGGAAGAATGACTTTCAGAGCTTCTATAACAAAATCTACTCGTAAAAAGACAGTACTAGCAACTTTAAGGAAATCAAACGGATTGGTGTGCTCCAAAAATGTGGTAATAAAAGAATCATCCGAAGCCAATGAATCTGCTCCCAACATTTAACAAAAATGACATCAGGAAATTAAAAGTGCCTCATCCTGGAAGGCAGTTGGAGTCCACCTAAAGGCTCAAACCTGAAGGACAAGGCATCCTCGTCCAGCTTCCTATAATTTTTTTTTTCAAATTAGCTGCTTATGGACAAAAAGAATGCCTCTATCACTCTCTTCTTTTAAGTCCATTGTTGATCCATCATCTAAAATCTATCTCAGACAAACAAAAGAATTGGTATTTAACCCAGATATAATAATTCATATCTGGAAAAACCTACGTAGCAAACAATACCCAGTCCCCAAAATTGGGCTTTCTATAGCTGAACAGTCCTGATAAGGATAAAGGGTAAAATAAAATCGAAGTCTTTAAATTACCTGCAAAAATAAAGAGATTAGGCCTCTAGAACTCAAGATTGAGCACTTCCTTTTGATCAGAAAGGTGATGAAGAATGTAAGGAGTAACACGAAGCACAGCTACCCAGACCCCAAATATAGCTACATGTGTCTTCAGCTGCTTCAAGGCCGCCGCCTTGTCTGGTTTACGCATAAACATTCCGGGAACATCACCGCTTCTATTCTTCCGTGCTTTGGATTTGAGTCTCGGTCGACGGGGAGAAGCTAAAACCCTAGCTGCGTTGGGGTTTTAGTGGATCAGGGGAAAGGAGATGTGGCACGTGCCTCTTTTGACCTTGACCAACAAGTGCGTGGTCAATGAGGATTTTTTTTAACCAACAATTGGGAATCCTTTCTTGGATTAAAATTTTTATTAAAAAAATCATTTTAAAATTATATTTTAAATGATGATTTGTTATCATTAAATGAATTCGATGACACTAAAATTATATATTTTTTTTATATTCTTCAATAAAAAATAAGTTAAGTTATCTAATAAAATATGAACATTTTTTGAAAAAAAATATAAATTACACTTGCAAATGAATATGGAGTAATTTGTAAATAATTAATTTCTAAAATTAACAACATATCATTATATTTTGTATTAATATATACTAAAACATAAAAAAAGTAAAAATATTATTTAGTATAAATAAAAATATCTTTTAATATTAATATAATTAAAAAAGATAAATATTTTTTGAAAAAGTAGTAGAATTATAGTACTTTATTAGTTGGAGGCGTTTAGAGCAGGGGATTTGAAAAGCTAAAATTAAAGACTCCAATTGACCAATTGTGTATTGATTTCAAACAAGTAGAAAGAGTGAGAACCAAATCGAATATAAAGACAAAATGAAGCCTTCATTCATTTTCTTCTACTTTCCATCGGACTGCATAAATCAGTTGAGCAGAGCGAAAGAATAATAAGTATTGACTAACTACACTCCTCTCTCTCTCTCTCTCCTTGCCCATTACTATTTGCTGCCATTTGTCTTCCTTTCCTTTCTTTCTCTTTCTTTCACGTCAATAAATAAAACCAGATGTTGTGCAGTCCATGTCCTAATGGCAACAGCAAGCAACCACGCACATGAGAAGTAAGAGCTGCGTTTTTCATCAGATGTCCAACATGGACCTTTGTGTTGTCGATGTAAATCAAACCAATAACCTTAACTAAGATATCTACTCTACTATTATTACTTTATACAAAAAGTCAAAGACAAAGGGAAAACAATCCAAACCAAACTCAACCCAGCCAAAGCAAACTTTGCTATTTTGGAAGTTGCATATAATACAAAAACCCTTCATCGAAAGTATCCTAACTCCAACGTCTAACACAATCTCTCAGCATCAGCATTTATGATCAACCCCTTTTCTTTTTCTTCTTCTTTCATAGGCTGAGACTCGTACTCAGACTGTGGAAAGAAAGAGAGCTTAAAAATGGTGTCCATCTCTCGTAAATTTTCTCATTTATTACATCTTTTTTCTGATTCTCACTTACTTTCCCATCTCTCTCTCTCTCTCTCTCTCTCTCTCGTACATTAACTTTCTTTCTTGCAGGCCTGTTGCCCATTAATTCCACCCGACCCCGATCTCCTACCGTCCCTTTTCCTGTCCATCTCTCAATCCAGCCGTCCCATGTTTTATCATCGGTTAAACCTCTCCGGTGACAGTAGTGCCTCGGGATCCCCGCATCTGAGCCTACTAGACGAGAAAGTCGCCACACACGAAGCCGCTGATCTTAAAAACATGGGACTCGCCATTGACTTACTTCTCCTAGACCAGTCGCCACTTCCACAAAACCTACAACTTGATTCCGACAACGTGAAAAAATCTCTCCTTCGAAAAAATGGCGAAGCTTTCATCCGTCTGTAATAACTAAAAGAGAAAACCCTCCGTTTCGTCGTTAACGAACCAAACGGCGACGTCCTTTTGCTCCAAAACCCATTCCCTCCTCTCCTATGACTCGAAGGCGATGCCGTGTAAAGCTCCGTTACCATCCTCTCCGCTGCTAATCTGCTTTCAAAATCAAATGAATACGACCTTTCAAAAACAAAATTGAACCGGTCTTCACAATTATTAATCCCATTCGCTCCACTCGGTGACGGCTCTTCGGTTATATCAGTTACGGTGATATTTGGAAGAGAATGGAGGGGAGTTTCAGTCAGTGAATCCAGGGTGGTGTTGAGCAAAAAAGTATTGTCGAGGCTAGGGCGAATTCTGGCTGCCATTAACGGAGGAAAAGGAGATACTCCATAAAAAATTCTAGCTCTACAAAGAGGGCAATTAGCGTGTGATTTCAACCAAACGTCGATACAATCCACGTGGAAGACATGGGAGCAAACGGGAAGAGCTCGGACATATTCATCGTCCTCGAACTCTAACAAACAAACGGCACAGTCTTTGGGGCGGCTATTGGGTTCTATATTTGAAGTGTAAAGGGAAACAGGCAAGGTTTCGATTACAGAGTCATCGAGGCCATAAGGGGAAAAAGGAAGTTCGAATGGATCAGAGGATGGAGAAGAGCCGGGGTCCATCATGGTAGATGGGAGGTAGCGACGGCGGCGACGATGACTTCGGAAAAAGTGGATTATTGGAGAGATTAGGCTGTCGGAGATGAGACGTGCATATGTGACAATTAAAAATGCTGCAGCGACTACTACCACCATGGCGATCAACGGTGGGCTGAAGTCAACTGGAAGCTTTGAAGGCGGAGGTAATGAGGATGATGATGAAGTAGATGACGATAAAGACGGCGGCGCTGATGGCAAGGAAGAAGGGGAGGGGTTCGAGGATGGTGAAGGGACCCAGGTGATGAACCCCATTATCGGCGATGGAGCTTTTTCGCAGAGTGGTGGTAGGGTGGTCGTTTCCTATAGTTGGCGTTATGTTCTGGGGGTATTACCTTTTTTTGTTTTTGTCTTTTCTGAGCTGAGTTCTGGGGGTGTTTTGAGGGGTTTAACCTAGGAGGGTTTACTGTTTTGTCTGGTCTTTACTCAACGACTTGTCGACAGAGTGATGGCTTGTAGACCACTAGTCGACATTGGCGAATTTGAAGCCATCAAGAGGGCTTTACCCTACGAAGATGAACTCATCTTGCAATCGAGTTTTCATATATTATCTTGTTGACGCGCAAGGGACTCCTTTAATCGTGGGTCCCCGCGTGAATAAGTTAATTCTCCTATAATGTCGTGGCATGCGATTATTGGGCTGTTGAAGAGGGGTCTGTTTTGTAGCGTAAGATATTTGGCCCCGCAAATGAGAAAGCAACTGACAGGAAGTTGAAGAAGAAGATTCGATACGGCGACCAACATGGTGCGGATCTTCCGAGTAAACATAGTTAATTTCACAAGTAAAATAATTAGTATATAAATATAGAAAAATTTAAGCTTGAATATTTGAAATATAAATTCATTGAAATTATTTTATGAGATTTAAGGAAGTCTTTATTTCTTAAAAATAAAGGATCTGACTTTCGAGCAATGGGCGGATTTTGGGTTGATTGTACTTCAATTACAAGATTTACTCTGTCCAATATTTTTTAATAAGATAAGGATAAATTTAAGCAGGATTTTATTTTTAAAAATATTTATTAAAGTTAATTAAGTTACTATCTATAATATATTTTACATTAAATATGTAATTGATAATTAATTTGATGATTTCTTTTATATGCTGAAAATTTTAATTTATTCAACATGGCAATTTTGATGAAGGATTTTGGTAATAATTATCTTTAGAACATTTACTGCTATTTATAAGAATAATATCACATTAAATGAAATATTTGATAACTGTATTGATATCTTTAAAGAATACTCGTCAGCAAAGACTCATTTAAAAAGACCTTTAAAGGTTAGTATTTATGACAGAATTAGTACCATTTATCATGTGCTGGCCTGGCCATGCTTAATTCAACCTCACAACCAGTGCATCACATGGAGGGCTAATGTCGGGCCCGGTATGGCAAATAAAGTAGGATGAGGAAAAAAAGCCCGAATCAGGCACAGATGTTGGATACATTCAGATCATCATCAGTGAAACTAATTTTGATAAGATTAAAAATAATAGTAAAAATAAAAATAAAAATTAATAATATAATATATATTTTGATTTAAATGTGAACATAAGGCTCACCCTAAACCACTTACAAAATTTCAAGTGATAGCCAGCAACAATTAAGTCCTTTCTTTACATGCAACGTTCCTCGAGGGACTATAAGTCCATCAAACGAGGAAATCTTACAAATGCACAAAATCTAAGTGAAAACCCATTGACTTATGGTACAACAATCACAATCAATTTGTATGTCTCAACAAATTAATAAAAAGGGAAAACAATGTATTAACAATCCACAAACTGCTGATCTTGGGCCCTATAGGATTTCAGTTACCGAAGCCCAAGCAGGATATACCAATAGAAGAATTATGCCAATTGTGTTTGATATCCCATGCGCTTTTGTGAACGAATTTCGAAACCCACCCGATGCCCTGATGTGTTCCTGAAGTAGGTAACAAGCAATGGCAAGGCATATTATCACACCGGCCAAGCTGTTTCTTAGAGTGCTTGAAAATAAGCTAGGAGCCACCACTATTACAAGAATCAAAGTGCCCGGTAGTTCCCGCCAATCTGCAGTTTCAGAGTATTAAATTTTTCACCTGTTATCACAAATTTCGAAGATCATCATAGTTGTCTAACATAACTACCTAGACATTCAATCAAATCGAAGACGACAAAGCAAAGAGTTCAGCAAGCAAATGCCAAGTCACCAGCCATTTCGCAGCTTAATCCTTCAATACTATGTTACTCGGATACAGGTATATATGTCCGACACAGATATGTTCAATTTTTACCAAGATATTCATATATTTAGAATGTTTTTCAAGGATCACGTTTTCGTACCTATGTCTAAATATACTTCCAATACGAGTACTTGAAGAAAAATGAAGAGCCATAGGTCAAATATGACAAGGCAAAACAATATCGATCCTAGTGAACTACTACATGATAGTATCAAGCATAAGCATGATCAAGTAATAGAGGAACTGGATCAAATATTACACCTGGGAAACGTCTAGGGAAGAACAAGCGCAAAACAACTGCAACGAAAGCAATCCATTTGCCAATATCTCCCCTACATGACAAAACAATTTTATTAAAATTGAAAACAAGAAAGAATACTTGAGCAACAACAATGGGTACCTGAGGATGCTGAACAATAACCAATGAAGACTCAAGAAGATATATGGGATTAGTAGTGCTGTAAGAATATTTGTTTTCCAATGTGTTCGGTCCAAGATTAACAAATAACTGCATTAAGCACAAGGAAGGACAGAGTGAAGCATTAGAACCTCTTGAACTGGTGGAGAAAATCATGATTTTAGTTTGGAAATTAG
>JBBYHO010000001.1:3993169-4014131 GCA_038382025.1 Adansonia gregorii | reverse complement strand
CAAGACCCACAATTCCAAGGTCATCGCTCTGGACTAGCCTCTAGTCCACTTCTTATTATTGCCTAAAACTTTCCTTTTTTGTTTTCCTTAGAACTTGTATAAATGTCGATTGTAACTTTGTGTAGGTGTATTGGCCGACGACGTTGAGTTTAGCATTTCAAAGTGTTGCAGTGGTGTCCGGAGATATTGGAATTCTCCGCTTTATGTGTACTCTAGCACTTTCACAGATGGCAATGGACACCCAGACAATCTTATTGCGGTACTGTCCCTCATCATCTACTCCATAATTCTCATTCCTTTTTTCAATATGCATTCGTCGTTTTGAGAGCTAATGACAATGGTGAAGGGAATTAAGCAACTGCTAGGTCAACGCCATCTTGCATGTTAAAATTGAAAGGCTAAGCCCTACCGACATAGCTTCCATTTATTCATGATAGGATCGACGCAATGGGCTAATATTATATACATATATATATATATATATATGTATGTATGATTTCAGGTGGAACATTTGCGCTCTATTCTTTGTTGTGCCGACATGTGAAGCTGAGCTTAACTCCAAATCAACAACCGGAGGATAGAGAGCTGTCTAACTACCAGTTGGACACTCCACCAGCCAGTTGAAGCGGGCGTACAAAATCAGAGGAGAGCTGGAGAACAATAAAGTTGCCAAACTTATTCTTTTCCTCGTCACTATCCTAGGGACTTCAATGGTTATAGGAGATTGGGTTTTGACTCCATCTATCTCAGGTATTCCCAGCATACCTTCTCACAATCTTTCACAGCGATCCATTCAGTTTAAACGGTGGATTATTCCTTTTCCTTTTCACTAATTTGATTTTGATAATTCTCTCTTTTATAGTTCTCTCTGCAGTTGGTGGCATCAAATCCTTGGGACAAGGTAAGAACATCTTCAACACTATTAGAAGACTACAAATCCAATCCTGCAGCCATTTTGAGCCCAATTCTTACCTCTCTCTCTCTCTCTCTCTATATGTATATATATATATATATATTTTATTGACGTAGAAACTATTGAATTTTCAGACGCTGTGGTGGGAATTTCCGTGGCAATTCTAATCATCCTCTTCGTTGTTCGACGATTTGGAGCTGACAAAGTGGGATACACATTTGCCACAATCATATGCTTATGGTTTGCCTTCCTCAGTGGCATCGGTTTGTACAACCTCTTCACATATGGTTGGGGTGTATTGCGTGCGTTTAATCCGGTATATATAGTGGATTACTTCAAAAGACGCGGCACGGACGGGTGGATATCACTCGGTGGAGTAGTTCTTTGCATTACAGGTGACTGCCGCCGTTTTTACTTTTTGATAATCTCTTTATGTTATTTTCTCTCTCCTTTTCGTCTGAAATTTTATGGACATTTAAAATAGGGACGGAAGCTATGTTTGCTGATCTGGGTCACTTCAACGTTCGAGCAATTCAAGTAAGTTTACCTTATAGAATCAGTGCTGAAAAGTGTTTTTTCTTTGGCAAATTTCATTAATTTTTTCTAGTCTTCGAATCTGTTAAGACTATGATGACAAAAATAGGATGGTTTGATCCGGTTACCATTATTTTTTTTTTCTTTTTGTTATTCAACAATTTGTTTATGCATGGAACTGCAATGCAGATGAGTTTCTCTGCCATTACGTTGCCTTCCTTACTCATTGCATATTCTGGCCAAGCTGCCTACCTCACCAAACACCCCACTGAGGTTGGGGATACTTTCTACAAATCTATTCCAGGTAAAAAAAAATTCAGCTAAAAAAAGTTTGAATGGGGGTTAAATGCTTTTGTTTTCAGGGAAAAAAAAAGAAAAAAAGAAAAAAGAATTCTGATGAAATGTATTTCATTTGGATGTAGATCCATTGTATTGGCCAACATTTGTGGTAGCTGTTGCTGCTGCCATTATTGCAAGCCAAGCTATGATATCTGGAGCATTTTCAATTATCTCTCAATCACTAACTCTTTGGTGTTCTCCAAGAGTTAAGGTAGTCCACACCTCCGCTAAGTATGAGGGTCAGGTTTATATACCAGACATCAACTACATGCTCATGATTGCCTGCGTTATAGTCACCGTTACTTTTAGAACCACAGATAAGATCGGCCACGCATATGGTAAGCTCCTAACCCAATAATCAAGTTCTGAGTTTAACCTAGATAGATGATTACCAATGAAATCAGAAAGAATCCACAGCAGAGAACAATGAATCTTCAGGGTGAAAACATAATAAGATAAGCTGTCCTGTCTACAAATTTGAAATGCAAAAAGTAAAATTATTTTTTTTGTTCTGAATGGGAATTTTCGTTTTAACATTTTGCAGTTAAATATATAACATCTTCTTTTTCCCAATGGCAATGAAATATATATTAAGGATAATAGTAGATTTCTTTTGGGTTTATATTGGAATTGCTGTGGTTGCTGTAATGTTGTTCACAACAAGTATGGTTGCTCTTATCATGCTTGTGATATGGAAGAGAAACATATTGTGGATTGCCCTCTTCTGTGTGTTCTTTGGCGCTGTAGAGTCCATATATCTCTCATCAGTCTTGCATAAATTCGTTCAAGGGGGCTACCTTCCACTGGCCTTCTCCCTTGTCCTAATGACAATTATGGGAATATGGTATTATGTCCACCAAAAAAGATGCGATTTTGAGCTCAAGAATAAGGTTTCTAGTGAATACCTTAAACAGATGGCGGAAGATCCAAGGATAAGCCAGATGCCAGGAATGGATCTTTTGTTCTCAGAGTTCGTTCAAGGCATACCTCCCATATTTCCTCACTTAATTTCTAGCATACCTTCCATCCATTCAGTTCTAATGTTTGTCTCAATTAAGAAGGTTCCAATTAACAAAGTAGCATTGGAGGAGCGCTTTCTCTTCAGAAATGTGGAACCAAGGGAGTACCGAATGTTCCACTGCGTTGCAAGATACGGCTATAAGGATGCAATGGAAACTCCCGAGGAGTTTGAGCATCAACCCGTAGACAAGTTGAAGGAATTCATTGGTCATGAATACTTCATAGCTGGAGGGACCACTGAACAAGAGACCGCTCTAGAGAACCCCCAGAGCTCCGGTCTTCTGGTAAATCAAGGAAAAGAAAACGGAACGAGTAAAAATGCTGTTTTTATGAGGAAACACTAAACCAGCTCAACCAATCTCACATTTCCTCGGCGTCCATCCATTCATTCAATGCAGCCAAATCAACGAACTCGCCGAGTCGGATCATATCTGCACCTATCGAGGGTGCTGAAGAGGAGACGCAGTTTGTTCAGAGAGCGAAGGATGAAGGAGTTATTTACCTACTGGGAGAAGCAGAAGTGATGTCAAAACAAAATTCCTCCTTCATTAAGAAGATAATTGTGGATTATGTTTATAACTTTCTACGGAAAAACTTCAGGCAAGGGGAGAAAGTAATGGTGAAACCACACACTAGGCTTCTAAGGGTCTGAATGACATACGAAATTTAGATACTTGATGTAAAGTGAGCTTTGACGAGTTTGATGAAACCTATTTTCACCCAACAAATCAAAAGAAATCAGAGATATATATAATCTGATAGCATTTGCTTCCAATGAATAAAAATTACACTGCTATACAAACGCAGTTGTTACAGCCAATTATTGCAACCAATGTTATTTGACCTTTTAAATTTTTATTTTCTTTCATTTTATTCTTTATATCCCTAATTTCAATACAATCTTGATACCAACATGACCCTGGCACCCAAAATAGGTCTGGGCAATATAAGCAACAATTAGGTACTAATTAAGAACGTAATACTAACTTATGAATTAAATAATTAACAAAAACATAATATAAAAAACACATCAAGTAATAGTACTAAATAAGTTATATTATCTACGGTTGATCTTAATTAATGCTGGGTCACTCTGGATTGCATGGGTTCAGATATATGTGCTGAGGGGTAGAGATGCTTGGCAAATCTCTATCTCTAATGGAAGTAGCTGGAATTGGAGGAAGATTATGCAATTAAGGAGTAAAAGATTTCTTGCTGGGGTTAGTACTTGGCCTTTCCCTGGAAATTGCTATTTAAATGCTGCTGTCTGTAATGCAATCAGGCCAAGGGAGGACAAAGTGAGATGGCATAAGTTGGTATGGTTTAAGTTCAGCATGCCTAGACATTCCTTTATTTCCTGGTTTGCTGTTCTTAATAGGTTGTCAACGAAGGACAGACTCACAGGAGGGTCAGCTAGTACAACAAATCAGAGAAGTGAGCTTTGAGATTGTTTGATCTTAGGCAAGTTAAGATGGATCCTGTTAATCTAGATTTAAGCAATGTATGGGGACTGAACTCTGCTATTTTTGACAGAGTATAGATGTAATGTAAAGTTGTAGATATGCTGCATATAGCAGCAAAGTAGACGATCTTATGCAGGTATGCTGCTTGTTTTGATTGTAGCAGCTTTGCTGCTTCCTGGATAAATAGAAGAAAACTAGTTATCCAAAAAAGAAAAAAAAATTTATATTATACAAAAATGTAAAATACTTAGAATACATGAAGGAAATTACACGTTGGAAGCTTACACTAAGTTTGGAAATCAATGATCACATAGAAAATGAAAATGCGAACCTTTTTTCATGAATTTTGGCCCACTGGAAAAAAAAAAAAAACTAAGTACACTTGCACTTGCTTTACAATCACTCAATATTATACAAGGATTCAGAAAGCAACGAAGGAAATTGAAAGAAATTTTTTAGGATGAATTAAAGGCTTACTGAATGCTGTAGGCTATCTCCAGTATGATTTTAACTTAGCCCTTAGGAATAAATAAGGCTTCCTAATATGGATTAGTTACTTTGTAATCTCTATATCCTCTGGGACTCAACCTTGTAACCTCCATATTCTCTAGGAGTAACAAATTTTCATAACCCTCATAAATAAATCTTTGTAACTCCAAATAAATTTTTGTAACTCCTATAACCTCCATCTAGATTTAATTTCTTGTCTAAAACGTATCCCTATGAAGCTAATATAAATAGAGGTCATCCCATTGTGTTCAAGGCAAGAAATAACAAATTCTCCTTTTTTAATTGAAAGTAATTCATCTCTTTTAATTTCTGTGCCATTTTTGGTATTAGAGCTAGAGAGTGTTTGAAAAACAGCTTAAACTTAAAGTGTTCGAAGTAGTTCGACAAGAGTTGTTACTGTTGCCTTCAAAATTCATAGTTTTGGTCATTCTTCAGCCTAAAAGAGGTTGCCATCATGCTCAAGAGGTCAAAAAACATTGGACTGGAAAGTTTTGCCGCCATAACATAAAGAACATGCCTCCACAAGCTTTTACCAGAGTACCACACGCCGGTCACATGCCCTACCCGCCAACCAGAAGATGAAGATAACCACGTAAGCGACACATCAACCACCCATCAATTGCCATGTGTTAATTCTGCCACATAAATAGTATAGTCAGATTTGTGTCCAATCATCACCATGTCATCCAACCATCACCCACCATGTGTCCATACTATCACATCATCGCCCAGTTAGCATAGTTGTCCAAACATCGCCATGTCATCTATCCGTAACCTTGCATGTGTCCATACTACCATATCATCACCCAATCAGCATAGTTGTCCAATTATCGCCATATCATCTAACCATAACTTGCCGCGTATCCGTACTGCCACATCGTCGCCCAATCAACATAGTTATCTAGTCATCACCACGTCATTCATCCATAACTTGCCTGATAAGGATCAAAAGATAAATCAAAAAATAATAGAGAATGATAAAGATCACAAGATAATATCTTTTTGTAACGGATAATCTTAGATAAAAATCAAATAATCTTATAAATCAAATTATCTTGTAATTGATAATCTCCTCTAGGAGTTATCTTCTAGGAATACAAATCATAACCCCTATGAAACTAGTATAAATAAAGGTCATTCCATTGTATTTAGCATTAAGAAATAATAAATTCTCTTCTTCAATTGAGAGTCATTTCTCTCTTATAATTTTTGAGCCATTTTTGGCGTTAGAACCGAGTTCTAGAGAGGAGGAGTGTTTGAAAAATAGCCTGAAGTTGAAGACTTCGAAGTAGTCTGACAAGAGTTGTCATTGTCACCTTCAAAATTCATAGTTTCGATCCTTTTTTCAGCGAAAAAGAGGTTTCCACCGTGTTCAAAAGGTCAAAAAACCTTGGATTGAAAAGTTCCATAGTTGGAAGGTATAGCACATGCTCTTACGTGCCATCGTCGAAAGACCATGTGTCGCACGTGCAAGCCAGAGGTTGAAGACAACAATGTCAGCTGCCATGCCAGCACTGAGGTGTGTAGTCTGTGACACATCAGCCACACATAACGTGCCACATTTGCCATATCATCATCCATATTAGCCCTTTGTCCAATCATCACCACATCACCTGCCACCCTACAATATGCCTCCAAGATGAAGATTTGTGCATGAAGTTGAAATACAAGAATTGAGACGACAAGTTTAATTATTACAAAAGATGGTGAATGTTCAATGAGCCCAGTTGGATGCACAAGGAAGACAAATAGAAGATGATTCGAATAGTAGCGATACTTCATTAGCTGGTAATTGTCAACCTTGAAGATCGATAGTCCACAAGAGTGATATCAAAGTGGACATTCTAGATTTTGAAGGGAAGCTTTAACCAGAGGAGTTCGTAGAGTGGCTCCAAACAGTTTAGCGAGTCTTCGAATATAAAGAGGTGCTAGAAGAGCAAAAAGTCAAAATTGTTACCATCAAGCTTAAGAAGCAAGCTTCCATATGGTGGGAAAATCTTAAGAGAAAGTGTGAGCGTGAAAGAAAAAGCAAGACTCGAATGTGGGAAAAGATGCGACGCAAGCTCATACATAAATTCCTACCCGAACATTATTACCAAGATTATTTTCTTAAACTACATAATCTCCACCAAAAGACTTTGTCTGTAGAGGAATATACTAGGGAATTTGAAAAGCTCATGATGAAATATGATATCCAAGAAAAGGAGGAGCAAACAATAGCCTGCTACCTTGGAGGGTTGAACACTAACATCGCCCATAAGGTCCAGCTTCAACAATACTGGACTTTAGATGATGTCATTCGTCTAGCCATCCGTGTTGAGAAGCAGTTATCGAGAAAACTTTTTTTACCAACCTCTTTCCTCTACCAAGAATTCTTTTGATGTCCGTAGGACTCTAGTTTAGCAACCTAGCTCTTCAAGTAAACTTCCACCTAAATCTAGCTCCAAAGCACCTAATTGCTTTAAATGCTAAGGTTTTAGCCACATTGCTTCAGAATGTCCAAACTGCAAGGTTATCACCATTATTGAAGGAGAAGCTTATGAAGCATATGAAGAAGAAGATACGCTCGTATTTGATGAGGAGCCAGTATTTGATGAAGAAATCACACTTGCTGACCATGGTGAAGCACTAGTGATCAAGCGAAGCTTGCACACAGCGCAAGCAAAAGATAAGTCATGGCTATGTAATAATATTTTCCACACCCGTTATACTACCCAAGGCAAAGTATGTGATGTAATCATTAACAATGGAAGCTGTGAGAATGTAGTATCCAACTACATGGTGGAGAAGCTGAACCTATCCACTCGAGTTCACCATATCCATACAAATTATAATGGTTCAACAAAGAAAATAAGGTTAAAATTTCTAAATGATGCCTTGTTTTTTTTTCAATTAGCAAGAAGTATCAAGATGAAGTATGGTGTGATGTTGTTCCCATGGATGCCTGTCATCTTCTACTAGGGAGACCCTAGCAATATGATCTCCATGCTTTATATGATGGTCATGCAAACACTTATTCCTTTGTGACGGATGGAGTGAAGATCAAACTAGCACCATTGCCACCTAATGAATATAACCAAAGCAAGAATGAGTCTAAGCCGCTAGTGTCCTTAATTGCCAAGGAACAATTCAATGTGACAAAAGCAAAAGCCCAAACCATGGGATTGATCTTGTTGCTTGAGTCAAATGAAGGAACTACCATTCGACTAGAAATCAAACAATTGCTAGCTGAATTTCTAGATGTCATACCGGACGAAATTTCACCTGGATTGCCACCCATACGTGATATTCGATAGCAATTGACCTAAGCCTAGGAGCAGTACTTCCTAATAAACCTGCTTATAGGATAAGTCCCTAAGAACATGCGAAAGTTTAATGACAAGTTGAAGAGTTATTAAAGGAAGGAATCGAAAAATAAAACTTAAAATACAAGGCTCAGTGTGACAATCATAGGAGAAAAAAGACTTTCAAAGTAGAATATTTGGTATGGATACACTTGCGAAAAGAACGATTTCTAAATTAGCCAAATTCCAAGTTATCACCCCAAGCCGATGGTCTGCTCAAAGTTGTGCAGAAAATCAACAATAATGCATATAAAGTTGAACTACCAGGTGCTTATAGAGTCTCTGCTACTTTCAATGTCGTTGATATTTCACCATACTTTGAGGATGATGCTGAGTTTGACTCGAGGGCGAGTCAAGTCCAACCCGAGGAGAATGATACGGATCAAAAGATAAATCAAAAGATAATAAATAATGATAAAGATCATAGGATAATATCTTTTTGTAACTGATAATTTTAGATAAAAATCAAATAATCTTATAAATCAAATTATCTTGTAATTGATAATCTCCTCTAGGAGTTATCTTCTAGGAATACAAATCATAACCCCTATGAAACTAGTATAAATAGGGGTTATTCCATTGTATTTAGCATCAAGAAATAATAAATTCTCTTCTTCAATTGAGAGTCATTTCTCTCTTATAATTTCTGAGCACTAACTATTTTAAGAATCTCAACCATTAGATAACTCTTATTAATTCAACTAGAAATCATCACAAAATTGAAAGAATCAAATTCCTAATTTTTAGGAATTTTACTCTCACCAGAAAACTAGTTCTAACAAAAGTAAGACTTTACCAAGTAGCGTTCTTAGTATATGTGATCTCTGTGTTCATGCCAATGGCCCTTGACTAATACCTTTGGAGGATGCTTAGGGGAAATTTTAAGTGCTATAAATGCAATAACACTTTGCCATAAAATTCTAGCATTAAAAAATCCATAAACCAAATAATATTCAATTAACTACTTGTAATAAATGCAAAAAAAAAAACCATCGAACTTTTCAATTAATATTCAAGGTGCATTAGTTACAACAACTCATCCAAAGTTACCTAAAAATTTTAGTTTTGAGATTTAAGGACATTAAACCCAAGAGTAGTTTTTTTTTTAATTAAAATCAAGTGTAATTAAATTAAAGTTAATTTTTATACATATTTTATGATAGAATCAGAATATAAAATTCAATTTTCATAGTAAAGAAAATTTTGGGATATTTATTCTAAGAAATACAAATTAAGGTTTAAGACAACTCGAATTTTAACCATCGAATGCGTATTCAATCCAAATTGATAGAATAATTTTTATAAATTATTAAACCTTTAAATCTTGATTAATCCACATATTAAGCACACTATCCAGAATTAAGAAAATTTATACAAAAATTATTTTGCAAGATTTATGGCATGAAACTTATAGATCAATACATGTGACATCAAGATGTCTATCACCATGACTTAACCAATTCTTATCTTATGCAACCCACAACCTACAGGCTTTGATACCATCGAAGCATGAGAATCCCGAAAAAATTAGGCCTCATACATGTATTAGATTTCAAAAATCATAAAATAAAAAGAAAAAGGTAGAAGAAGATTTGAATACAAAAATATTTGAACTTCCCTGTAAATTATTAAAGAGGGAAATGCATTTAGTAAACTTAAAATTTTTTTAACAGAATTTAAACAACAATCTGTTTAGATATACCTTCCTTCAATATTTCAAAATATGGAGAATTATTTTGCATTTGTGACAAATGATGACAATTTATTGTAAAAATTTCATTAGTAGACATTGTCTACAATTTTTTAGAGATTTTGATATAATATATTTGAATATTGTATTTAGTAGTCATAACAGATTTAAAGGGAATTTAGATAAGAACACTTGGATATCCATTATTTGAATTCTATTTGACTTTGGTTCAGATGATGTCGGATATTTGAATCCGTTATATATCGAAATCTCCTTTTTTTATAAAGATAACCAGTTTAAACATCCTATGCTATTTGATATATATTTACATATTTAGTTATTGTCAATTTTATATTTAATAATTTAAAAAATGATTTAATAAATTCAAATATTTAGCAAATTCAAATTTTGACAAATATTTTTTAATTCAAAGCTGATTTAGATAATATTATGAGAAATTTTTTTGAGGAACTAAAAAATTAATTAATAAACAAAAACTATTTATTATTTATTATTATCATAAATAATTATTAAATAAGGAAAGATTTTTTTTCAAACATTTAATGAAGAGAGAAAAAAGTTTTGAAATAAGTATAAAATAAACCAATCAATTAAAAATATTTATTATCTACTATTATTACAATAAATAATTATTAATAAGAAAATAGAAAAAATGTTTAAAATATTTTGCAATTATTTTTATCAATTGAAAATAAAAATAGAAATATTGGGAAGAGTAATTGATTGGCTCAAATTCCTACAATTGAAGAAAGTGAAATTTGATTAGTAAAAAAATCAACTTTGATTTTATTTTAATGAATTTATCAATATGAAAAGTTATTTTAAATTTTAAAAAAATTGATTTACTAATATTTTTTTATCGTGAGAAAGTTAATTTTAAATATTTAATTTTATATTAAAATAAATTTATTTTAATATATAAATATTTATTAAAATTTTTAAAAATATTTATTATTCAATATAGTCAAAATTATAAAAAAAAACCCAATTCCTATTGTGAAGAAGGGGACCATTTTAGTTTAAGGTAATGGCTCAATGTACTATTCTTCATTTAAGTGCTGTATTTTTGCACTTCTATATATATACACATATAATTTAATTCATAAATTCATAAAAAAGTAAAGTTGTTTACAAATCAAGCTATTCACCTGGTTAATAGTCTTGGCTCAACTAAAGTCTTAAATGTGATTTTAGGGACTCAACTCTAATCTTATAATATTTTATATTGATAATATTTTTTGAATTATAGAATATAGTTGTAATTATGTAACAATAAACCTAACTGAAATGGATTGATCTTACTTCAACAGAAATGTTAGAGGTGTTACTCGAGATTTTTTTTAATTTGTTTTGTGGACATGTTTAATTAAAACTATACATAAAAACAAAAAGAATATTTAGTGAGAAAATAAATAAAGAATTTTTAATTTTTGATTACTTTTTAATTAATTAAAGGGTATGATGATAAAGTTACACCTATTAAAAAATGAGAGGTAAGTTTGATTATCATTCTGAATAAACAATTATATTTAAACCGATCCTATTTTTTTTAGAAAGTAAAATTTAAATTATTTTGAGGAAACAAATAAAACATGCTGTAGAAAGAAAAACCAATCAAGTTGTGCCTTAATATGAGGACCTTACATCATTGAAAATATCATAGGTAATAATTTATAAAAGTATATAGTTAAAAGATTCTATGCATTAAGTAACAAAATTTTAGTGTTTGGCAGTTTGCTTCAAGAATCGCACTATAGCTAGTTATAGGATAATTACATTTTTAGTCAAAAATGTTTGTATGTTTTTTATTTTTAATTTTAAATTTTTAAAAATTATTATTTTAGTTTTAAGCTTTGTCAAATCAAATAAAAAAGGATAGAAAGTGTGAACCAAAATTCTAACGTGTATAACGACTTGGTTTTTTCTTAAAGACTGCAAGCAATTTTTTCTTGATGACTGAGAGCTTTTCTCCATGGTGAGAGCCTCCGGTTCATTTCCATTTTTCCTTTCCTTATTTCCTAGGCTTTGCTAATAATTTCACTTGATCAGATGTTGTGCCTTAATATGTATTACTTATTGTTTTGGCAATTGTAAATAGATTTTTGGTTTTCTAATTGTTTTTTATGTGCTATTGATGAGTCAATAAATAGATAATTATGGCTATCTAGAAGCTTAACATTGTAATCAACATTTAAGATTCTTGTTTTTACAATCCATAATCATGTTTCCTATTCAATAGAGAATGGTTTTTGAGTTAGCAATTTCAATTTTCTTCCCTACTCTGTTATGAGCTGATGGCAGAAAATGTGGAAGAATTGGTGATAACCTTACAAGAGGGGAAATATTAGGATGAGCCAATATCAAGATACACACTGATAGGGAATATTATAGCAGCAAGAGTTCTCAATCGTAGGGGAGTGTTAGAAATTTTGAGAAATATATGGTCTAAGGTGGTAGCCATAATTATAAGAGGAATAGAGTATTTCATTTACAACTAAAAACCTAATAAGGAAAGCGATTCAAAAAGGTCCTTGGATTATTATGCGGCATTGTATGGTACTGAAAGGTTAGGCAGTTGGTAGTATTATTAAGGAAACAGATTTTTCTGAGGTATGCTTTTGGGTTCAGATCCATAACCTTCTATTATCTGTTTTGACAACATAGAATGCAAGAATGATTATGATGTGTTTGGGAAGTATGATTGAGGTAGAAGATCTAAATAGAGAAAAAGGAAGAAAGAAGGGATTCATGAGGATTAGAGTGAGAATAAAGGTATAAACATTTAATTGAGGGGTTCTGGGTCCAAGATTAGGAAAGAAAAAGATTAGAGCATACTTAAAATATAAAATTTTTTTAGATTTCTATTTCCAATGTGGCAACTTGGGCATAGTTAAAAATTATGATGAATATGTAGAGAAGAAAGATTAAAAATAGAGTTCTCAGAAGTATGGACCACATTTGAAAGCTATGCAAATAAGACTAAAGGTGAAGATAAGGGGCAATGAGCTAGGTGTTTTTGGTAGAAAAAATGGTCTGATAGTTAGGAGGGTAAAGGTAGTACTAAGGTTGATCAAAAAGGAGAAAAAAGGGAGATAGAGGTGTCGATCAAGGAGAAAAAAAGTTAAAAGGAAGAAACAAAAGTGAATAAGATAGAAGTGGAATGGACCAGATTAGTTGCTAATAAAAGGATTAAGGTTATGGTTGAAGAATCTATAAAAAAGGTATAAAGACAAGAACATAATAGGGGGTAAAAGAGATAAGGGAAGAGAATAAAATTAGGAGTTTAAAAGAGAATGTGTGAGAGGTAGGGAAAAATAAAAATGATGAGATAGAAATGAGCGAAAGTGATTAGGAGAAATGTAAAAGGAAAGAAGTTACAAAAAGAGGTTAAGGTTTCAGCAAAAGGTGAGAGACAAAAGGGTAAAATGGAAAGTGAGTATATAGTAGAGTTCCCATAAAAGAAAATAAAGAAGGATGAAGGAGTTGATAAGGAGAGGCTGGCTCTTTCCAATATCAAGGTGGTAGGGCAGCCAGCCATAAACTTTAGGAATTTAAAACTAAAAAAACCTTGGAAGAAGATGGGGAAGTAAACTTAAGAGAAGGAAAGAGGCAAAAGTAGGTTTATATGGATAAAAAAAGTGAAATAAGGAGTAAGAATGGAAAGTGCTTAAATAACCTGGAAAAAAAAGAGTGAAAGAAAGGTAAAAATGGTCAAAAAGAGCTGTAAAAGGATAAAAAGTCAGTGGTATGTTGGTTAGACAAAGAGGAATGAGAAAAAGTAAGTAAATGAAAAAGAGAGAATTAAGATGGGAGGTTAAAGCATTTGAATGGGAAAGCGAAAAAGGGTTAATAAAAATGAAGAATGTACAAAGGAAGTCAATTTACTATAATAAAAAAGGATACAGTGAAGATATAGGAATAAAAGGGAGGTATATTGCTAAAGGCTATGATAACTAGCCTAGAATAGCCATCGAGGAGCCATGAGATGCATATCTTAGAATTGTCAAAGTACAAGATCAATGTTGACAATCAGGCTCTTAAAGAGCTAAAGAGAAAGTATGATCCTCATATGGTGTTCTTAATAGAGACTAGGAATGAGAGAAAATGTTGGAAAGATCAGAGGTAAGCTAAAATATGATGAAGGAGTTTATGTTAAACCTCAAGGGCTAAGTGGGGTTCTTACATCATGGTGGAAAAGGAAATTGTAGTTGAGTGTAATGGAGATAAGTAAAAATATTCTTGATATAGTGATTGTGGATAAAAAAAAGAGATAAGTTTTGAGTGCCTTGGATTTATGGTGCCCCCAATTTATGAGGATAAACAAGATATTTAAGAAAGAATAATAACAAAAGCAAGAGGTGAATTTACCATGGATATGCATGAGGGATTTTAATGAAATTAAAGAGAATGCAAAAAAAAGAGGTAGGATAAAGGTAGGAAAGAACATTAAGAGTTTCCAGAACCTTATAAATGACTACTTTCTCATTGATTAGCTATACAAAGGGTAGAAATTCACTTGGTTTAGTGATAGGGAGGGGAAGATAATAAAGAAGAGGTTGTATAGGGCACTAATGAATAAAGAATAGGTGGATTCTTTCCCTTAGATGGTGGTTGTTGATCGACTGCAGTGGGGTTTATCATGCTTCAGTTTTTATGGATACTGATTATAGGACAAGAGAGCACCCCAAAGATTTAAACTTGAAGTGTTATGACCTGAGTGGAAGAATGTAAGAAGATTGTAAGAGAGGGATAGAAGAAGGCAAGTTAGGGATCCTAACTTTTTTAAACTTAACTAGAAACTAAAAAAAATTGTAGACAACTAGACAAAATGTGGAGTCAAAAAGTACTGGAGAATAACAAAAGAAAGATAAAGGCTCTGATTCAAAAAAATTATAGATATTCAAGGAAAAATGTGCAAGATAGTTAGCAGCATATTACAGAAGTAGAAAAAAAAGTGAAATTTGGAAGAAAAAGGAATTATATTGGGTCCAAAGATCTAAGGTGAAATGGTTAAGCTATAGGGATAAAAATAAAAAGTTTTTTCACCACACTACAAAAATAATAAGACAATTTGATAAGATTTTGAGAGTTAAGGGTGAAAATGGGGAATGGATTAAGGATGAAAAAGGGATTATGGAGAAGTTTAATTCTTTCTATCAGGAATTATTCAAAACATATGCGAATAGAAATGTTAAAGATAAGATTTTGAGAGTTAAGGGTGAAAATGGGGAATGGATTAAGGATGAAAAAGGATTATGGAGAAGTTTAATTCTTTTTATCAGGAATTATTCAAAACATATGCGAATAGAAATGTTAAAGGAGTTCTAAGCCATGTTGTGAGATTAGTTACAAAGGAAATGAATAAGATGTTTTTAAAAAAAGTCAAGGTGGATAAGGTAAAAGAAGCTATTTTTCAGTTAGCGAAGTATAAAGCCCTAGGACCAAAAGGTCTAATGGATTCTTTTTCCAAAAATATTAGGAAATTCTAAAGGATGATTTG
Source organism: Adansonia gregorii (assembly GCA_038382025.1). Taxonomy (NCBI): domain Eukaryota; kingdom Viridiplantae; phylum Streptophyta; class Magnoliopsida; order Malvales; family Malvaceae; genus Adansonia; species Adansonia gregorii. The sequence continues at coordinate 3,998,797 of JBBYHO010000001.1, read as the reverse complement.
TTTAAGGTTGTTAGTAGTTTCTTGCATAGTAAAAAGATACTAAAAGAGATGAATAACATAGAGATTGTGCTCATTACAAAAACAAAGGCTTCAAAGATGGTTATGCAATTTAAACTGATAAGTCTACACAATTATGTGCAAAAAATTATATCATAGTTTTTAGTGAACATGCTTAAACCTTTTGTAGGATCCTTGATAACACAAAATTAGAGCACTTTGGTGGGTAGGAGATAGATTCATGACAACATTATGGTTGCACATGAGATTTTCATCTATCAAGGCTAAAACATGGTAAAAAGAAAGAAGTGGTTGTAAAGATGGACATGAACAAAGCCTATGAAAATGCAGAGTGAATTTTTTAAAAAGTTCTGCTCAACCTAGGTTTTAATTTTAAATAGGTTGAATGGATGATGGAATGTGTCAAAATAACTTCTTACTCTTTGTAATAAATGACAAGTAGATAGGTAAAATTTTTCCCATTAAATGTCTTAGGCAAGAGGACCATCTCTAACGGTATCTTTCTTGGTTTACTATTGATATGTTGTCTAGGAGGATCATAGCTAAAACATAAGCATAGCATTTGAGTTGTGTTACGTTAAATAGGTTTTGTCATGTTGTTTCCAATTAGTTTTTTTTAGATGATTCCCTTTTCTTCACTAAGGAAAAATTGGTGAATTATCAGAGATTATTAGACATAATCAAGGAGTTTGGTGAAGCTTTAGGGTAGTAGGTCAATCTGGCAAAATCAAGCTTGGTTTTTAGTGGAGGTGGTAAATGATCCCAATCTCGAAAATCCTCTTGAAGAAACATGAGCTTAAACCTAAACTAAACTTGATTTGATAAAAAAGTCAAATCCAAACTCAAGAAAACCCAAACCCAAAATGGTTAAAACCCAAAAGAACCAAAACTTGAAATGGCTAAAACTTGAGAGAACCTGAACTTGAATTAAACAGTAAAAATAAAAAGGATGAAATTGTAATTAAATAATTTTTTATACAGCAAAAATTTTAATTATCAATTTTATTTTAATATTTTTTAATAATTTAATTAAATATTAATAACTTAATTTATATCTTATATATGATGAAATAATAATTTATCAAAAAGTAAACATATCATGAGATTTGAAAAACATTGTCAACAGGGTATATCATCAATTTATCACATTTTCTTTAATTTTGTTAGTTGAAATAATTGAACATTGAGAGTTTATGTATTTTAATAGTGAAATTTTAAATGTTTTTTTAAATATTATTCTTATTCTATTCTTGTTATTTTAAATAATGATAATTAGAGTCTGATAATTGTATACTAAAGTAATAACATAATTTAAAAAGTGTGGAAGCCATAATAGATAATACCATATCAAAAATAAAAAAAATCATATGTTAGACCTAAACTAGTAACTAGACCTGTCCACGAGCTAGGTAGCCCGTCCGACTTAATCGGGCTCGGGCTTGGGCCTCAGATTTTAAGTTTCGAGTCGACTCGAACCGACCTAAAATAGTATTTTTTAAATAAAGTAATATATTTTTATTTAAATTTAATTATAAAATACATAAATATTATATAAATATATTTGTTAATATTATGAATAGTGATTTAGGCCTAAATGGGTGGATTAAGCTAGGCCAAATTCGGACTTAGGCTTAGAATTCAAAATTTTTTAGCCATGGCTGGCCCATAGACACCTCTACTAGCAATATAGTAGAAGAGAATATAAGGGTGACATAATAAAAACAAGAAAAATCTTAAAAATTAGTATATATTATCAAGTAATATCTGTAGCCAACCATAAGTAAAAAAAAAGTTAAAATAGTTAAATGCAGAAACACTTTAAAAAACTACATTTAATATTACTTTAATGATAAAGAGAAAAAATTATAATATAAGAACAATAAATGATCAATAAATTTATGAATTTTGATCAATTCATAAAAACTTTAATTCATATGTTGTTTGTAAGTATCATCTCAATGTTCAAAAAATAAACCTACGAATTAATATCAAAACAAATATTATTATGGATAAAACTTTTATTAACTCTTTATGACTGTAAAACTAATATTAAAAATAATTGTAAAGAACAAAATATATTGCTAAATAACAAAGAAGAGAGATAGCTTTGTGCTCAGGATATTTTATTTTAATATTTTAGAAAAAAAATATTGCAAAGAATATAATAATACTATTAATAATTTATTGTGAATTATTTTATTTGTATTTGTTGTGAGAGAAATATTTTATACATAATTCTTTTAAAAATTTTAGTTTTCTATATCTTAGTATATTACAATATAAATAGAAGCATAAACATGACGAATATGTAATCATGTCAAAATTTACATAAAATAAATTATTAACATGACAAAATTTATATAAATATATTTTAGACTTTTTAATGGTTAATAAAATCAAGAAGGGGATGAATTGATTTCTCAAAACTTTGGTAAATTAAAACTTTGATAAATAAAATTAATAAATTTAAATGATAAACTTTGGAGTCCAAGTTAATGCATAGAAATAAACAAGTAAAGACAAGGGAAAGAGAATCAAACTTAATGATTTAGAAAGGTTTGGCCTCAATTGGTTAAGTCTTCTACCTCGGCCTCACTTGCCTTGGATTTTCACAATTCAGTAACTTGAATTGTCTACCTTTCAAGGATAAGATATAACCTTTACACCCCCATCTTTTAAGGCTAAGTAGAAAACTCTACCCTCTATCTTTTATGGCCAAGATATAACCTTCTCTCATTACTCTTGAAGGCTAAGTAGAAACCTTCTGTACTTTTTAATGGTTAAGTAGGAACCTTCCCTTTTTACATGGATTTGAGTATAAACAAATGAAACCTCTAAATGTTAGGTGTTTATAAGAATTTTGGCTCAAAAAAAATATGTATCTAAAGATACAAAATGAAGAATACAAAAATAGGAAGAATTAATCCTATATAAAGATGAACTACTTAATGAAAATGATGCAAGGATGAAACGTTTAACTTTAAGCATAATCTCTTTGTTTTTCTTCTTGTTGAAGGTGTTGGAGTAGCTTATTTATAGCCTTGATCATGTTTATAGCCATTAGGAACATTTGGTGAAGGAATATAGTCGTTGGAGTCTTCATAGATGTCATTTTGCATTGTTCCCCATGTTGTTGTATCAATACAACACCAAGATTATCAATACATGAGTTAAAAATATGACCATTGCATGCTATTGTGTCGATACAATAAAGCTGAGTATCGATACTTGTCATGTTGTATCGATAAACCTTAGCTTCTGCCAAGCAATGTATCAATACATATAAGGTGTATATTGATACTCACTACATTGTATATATACATTTGAGGGTTCCAAACATAGTGTTGATACATATATGCATTATTTCGATACAACCCTTTAAACTTCTTTGGAAAATGATTTTTCTTGGCTTTAAAACAAGTAAAACCTATCTAAAAAAGTGTTTTATATAAAAATATATATTAAGAACACATTTTTAAGTGCTTAAAGGGGTTTAAAACACATTCTAGTATTTTTCAAAGTGTTTACAAAATATTTCATGGAAAAGTACTAATCTTGAAAATATTTAAATATAAACTAATTAAGCTTAAGTTTTAGTTATATTAAAACTGATATTAGTTCAAAGCTAATATGGCAAATAATATATAATACCTTTAATACAACTACGAATTTAAATGTAGCACGAATACGAACATGATGAGTAATGATATTTGGCAAAATTAAAAATTTCAAATGCAACATGATTATGCAATGCAAACACAATTAAAAAAACTAAATAAAACATGACATGAATACACAAAACATGCAATTATTTTAAATATCAATATGATTAATTTACAGTATATACTATTGTAATAATAAATTATTTAAAAATTAATTTTATATATAAATATAGATTTCAGTAAATAAATATATTAAAAATATCATATTATAACAATATTTTACTTAAAAATAATAATTTGATAATTTACCTTTTAAAACATTAAATTACATAGAAGTGATTATAGTTAACATAAAATAAAAAATGATGTAAAATATACTCGAACTAGAACCTAGACTCGAAAAGACCAGAACCTGAATAAACCCTGTAGACACCTCATTTTGTCCGAGCTAATTTTTAGCAATTTGGAGCATGGACGTAAAAGGGGGTGATGATCGCCTAGCGAAAAAAGTATTTTGAAGATGTCAAGAAGGCCTAGGGATCATATCAAAGGTAAATGCCAAATGTGGCATCAAATGACGTAGTACAAGGTATCTGGGGACAAAAGATATAAGAAATTTCACAATTTTACTTGAATGTCGATATAATGCTCCAACACGCCAAAAATTTGAAATGTCCCTATTTGTATCGATACAACATGTAGATGTATCGATACATAAGCCTCTGTATCGATATAGGACCTAATGTCTTGATACTCGACCATGGCAGGACCAAAACATGCATTCTGTAAAGGAATATATCGATACATATCAACATGTATCGATACAGTGGTTCATAGTATCGATACAATGATCTTTGTATCTATACAATGAACATTGTATCGATACAAACAAGGTTTTTAGACCAAATGTTTCGATACATTATGTAATGTATCGATACCTGCAGGCTATTTTCACGGTTCGGGTATTTTTGACTCGTCCACCATTGATCTAAAATGCGATTTTAACCCGTTTCTTTGCATAAGGAAAGATTAAAACACATATCAAATTATGAATTTAGACTTTTGAATTAATCATAACATCTTTTTGAAGTCTAAATTGGATCAAGCAAAGGTCAACATCACATGATCACCCTACTTCTTAGCTTGTTAACCAATATCACCATCAGGCACCCTATTTGCTAGAAAAGCATTTCAACATTTAATCCAGCCACGCTATGCACATGAAATTGGCAGCAAGTTGCTTCCTACAGCCACCCTATAGCCACCATGCTGACATCACCTTGTCCCTCTTGAGAAATAGCCAAAAACACCTCCGATTTAGCTCCAAAAGGCTAGTATAAATAGACCACTTCTATTTCAGCAAAAAGAGGTTAGATTTCAGCTCATTTACACTTCCAAAAACACATTCACACACCAACAAAATTAGAATCCCGTAGCTTTTCATGCACCACCCAAAACACTTACTTTCATCCACTGCACACTCCAAAAATCATCCTCATCCATACCAAAACCAAAACCATATCATTTTTCTTTTTTTCTTGCTTAACAACAAGGAAAAGATGAAAATTCAAGCCATCTCTACTGCTCAAATCATTTGGGCCAAAAAGTGAAGTTTTATTGGTATAATTTCTCACTTTATCACTTTCAGTTTTTGTTTTTTAGCATCTTTATTATTTTAGGGAGCTCTCCATGTTTCCATCACCCTTTTAGGATTATCACGCATTATTATGGCTTTTGGTTGTGGTAGTTTAGGATTTGGATGCCTTATTGCCCCCTTTTATGTGTAAAATGTCTCATTTCATCCTCATCAGTTTGATATCTATTGCTCATGCATTTTTTGCCATGTTCATGCATTCTCCTATCATTAATCCATGCATGAATCATTAGCCTAACATATTTCAAGCACATTTACACATTAACTTGCATGAATCATTGTCATTTTCAGCAT
>JBBYHO010000001.1:3942664-3979767 GCA_038382025.1 Adansonia gregorii | reverse complement strand
TGGTGAAATAACTTTGTTGTAATGATGTTTGAGAATCAGATATCCATACCTATGTCTGGATATATAGCAAATAGATATTTAAAGAAAAATAAAGAGCTGAAACAACATAAGCTAAAACTAGGCTGAGATCAAGCATGCATGGATATCAATAACACAAAAGTAGTTCGTTTTCATTCTTCTTGAGGTTCCTTGAGGTTAATCCGAATTCTCCTGCAACAACATCCATATTATTGATGTGCCTGATCAAATTAATGAGAGTTTTGAGTGTAGGATGAAAACCCGTTGATCAATATAGGCCTCATTTAATATTACCGTTAGCATAGCTTTTGAGGTTAAAAACTGTTTTTCACAGAAAATGCAATATTAAAAGAGTAAAAAATTTTGATTTTTACGTTTAAAATCATGATTTGACAACTCAACTAAAAAGTTAAGAAAGTGGAGTCTTTGCTATTTGAAAATTGACTTTAGAATGAAATGATTTTATTATCCTCGTATCTTTAAATTTTTATTATTTTAAATATATATTTTTTTAACATTTCAACTCTTTAAAACATTTTTTCAGAGCAATATTAAATATTTAAAAGTTTTAAGTCAAATTTTTTCATTATACTTTTTAAACACATTGTCTTTTATCCAAGCTTTTTTTAATCCAAGCTTTTTCAGCAATAATGCTAAACTTGATTAGTTGAGATGTAATTTTAAAGGACAAATATTAATTTTAAATCTTTAATAATCCATAGGCACAATTTCAGATCAGAAGATTAATTTGGTAAAATAGAGTATGGCAAGAAAATAAAGAAAAAAAATTCATTAAAGACATTAAACTTGAATGGCAAACTTATCTCAGAATAAGGGTGACATTATCTTTTACATAGTCTAATCTTTATATCGGCACATGTTATACTCAGGTATAGATTGAGCTTAGATTTTATTTTTTTAATTCAAACGCCTAATTTAAATTATTATTCAAATAATAAAAATTAATTTTTATTTAAATTTAATTATAAAATTACATAATTATTAATATATAAATAATTTTTTAATATAACAATTTGAGCCTTACTAAATTTGAGCTAAAAAAATTTCAGAACAATTTCATACCCGACCCAGCCTATGGGTCAATTTATTATAGCAGCTTTAATTATTTTTGCAGTATTAGGTGCAAAATGGATGTAATTTATAACCCCCTTCCATTTCCAACATAGGATTCTCAGACAGAAGCACATGATATATCCACACACACACACACACCAAGCAACAAATATAACGTACAAAAAATGAATTAAACAAATTGATCCCAAAAACAAAAAGGAAATAAACAATGAATAAATTTACTAATCATAAGGGAATTTAAAAGGAAAAAAGAGCTCCTGCCTTGTCATTCCGCACTGTACAAACTAAACTGCTGTTAGCTATCTGCCAAAAGAATCCCAATCCAAAAACACTTAACCAATTCATCATATCAGCTACATCCACTGAACGAACAACCTAAAACGACGAACCTCCCCCTCTCCCAACTTTAAACGACAAAGTTCTGAGTCTGCTGCCTCAACTCTTTCCTCAGCTTTTGAGAGAATGACCGACAAGCATCCATGCTTAGATCCATAGCCGCGGCCAATGCCACGAAGGCTGCAGCATCCTCCGAGCATGTCACATGCTGTACCCCTACTTCCACTTCCGGCTTACTGCATTTCCCCATACCTTCCACCGTGGATGACATTACGAACCCAACCCTGTACAAGCTCTGCGGGGAAGGAGATAATCCGAACCCGAAATCTGACCCTGATCCGGATCCTGGTCTTGATCCTGGACGTGACCCTGACCCGAAGTCGCAGCTGCTTTGTGGGCTTATTGATGGGGTTGGTACGTTGGTTGTCATATCCATGGTGAATTTCCCGCCGAGTTTGGTGCTAAGAGTGGAACTGGCGACGGTGGTGGTTGTGCCTGCGGCGGCGACATCGTCATGGAAGAGATCAAATCGGTATCCAAGGGCGTTTGTGAAACCAGGCTCACGCCAAGCCTCAAGGCGACCCCAGGGTTTCCAGGTTCCGAATCCTGGACGGAGAATCAGCCATGCACCTGGGTTGGACCGGCTGACCCTGTCGGAGCCAGGGGATGGGACAAATGGGGTCACCATTGATGCCATTGCAACGGGAGAGCCAGAGAGGTCGTGAACTGTAATCGACCAACCTTTTCGTTCTTTGGAGGATTGATCTTTATCTGTTTTCAAAGAGGGTAGCCAATTTCTTGAAGTGGTTGATTCAGGCAAAGATGACCTGCACAATAATATAACAATAAAAAATTTGATAAACACTTTGACAACAATAAATTAAACGGCAAATCCAAAGCTTTTACTTCTAGTAAAATGCTTAATTTTTTTAGTTCTTACTGTAAAACAGGATCTTTCGAACTTTACATGTTCATTCCTTTCCCTCTAACTCTTACAAATAAACCAAGCTTAAATGAAATAAACAGAGATCATGAGGGAAAAACTAACCTTGATCCCAAGTTCCGATCGCTGGAGCTTCTGAAACCAAACTTGCAAGTGAAAACAGCCTGTTTAACATTCCCTTGAACCTGGAAAACCTGAGGACTACACTCAGGTTCCCCACCAAACTGGAACACAAATCTCGGGTCAGGTTCAGTCCTGACAGCTAAAAACAACTGTGCAGATGATCCATTCTTGTTGCTTCTATTTTGGCCTATATCAATCCATCCATTATGAACAACAGAGGGTCTTGATTCCGCTCCACGTAGATCCAACGGAACTGAAACCTTGCCTAACAACTTCCCAGATGTCAACCCACAGGCACTGCCTTCAGGCTCAGCGTAAACCTCGATAGAAAGTTTATATGATGAACCTCCTTTCGAGACGATTCTATCGATCTGGGACTTGCTTAGATTGAAACAGGCGGCGAGCGATTTCTGAAAAGAAGAGCTGCTGCTTTCTGGGTTTTGGCCGCTGCTATCTTCTTTCGATTGGATAAAAGGGATCGTACCAACTTGGTGAGGGAAGTTCTTGAGTTTTATCTTGCAATAACATGGAGAAGCATAAGGGTCGATTCTTGAAAATGAAGGCTTTGTAGAAACTGGAAATTTCAGGGCCAAATTACCCACCAGGATCCGAACGAAAGGACACGGATCCATTAGTAAATCTTCTTCTTCTTTTTTCCCCCTGGTTTTAGTAGGGTTTGGATCCTCCTTTTTTTTTTTTTTTTCCTCTTCTTCTCCTTGTAGCTGCTGCTGCAGCTTCTGAATTACTTGCAAGCTATGGGGGCAAAACAAAGAGCTCGCCGACTAATAAACCACTAAAAGTGAGAGATCAGCAAGCAAAAAGGAAAGTTGAGAGAGAGAGAGAGAGAGAGAGAGAGAGAACAGGCTGTAATATTAGCTGGGCCTGCGGTTGCTGCAGACCGGGAAGAACGATATGGTAAGGTCAAACTTAGGTTCACGCCGTTGAGATCAATTAAACACTTGACAATCTGAGATTCAATTTGCATTGACAAGTTAAATATTTTTTTTGCCACCCCAATTATTTTTGGTTATATTTTTAATAAAGAAATAAAAAATAATACTGTTACAGATATCATTTTAATGAAGAAAATTTTTAATTCACACCTAAGTACTATCATGGACTAGAAAATTAAAAATGGAATTATTCTTTTTAACATTTGTTTCCTAAATTGGTTGGTTTTGACATTTGAACAAAATATATATTTTTATGCCTATTAGTCAAATTTTTTTATAGTCTAAATTGATCTGACTAAATTTTAAAAATAAATTTAGGTTTTATAGGTAAATTTGTTATTATATTATAAGTAAATATTAAATTTTATCATTATACTTTATTTTGATTAATATTTACTATTGTATTTTTAAGATTAGGATATATTTTTTTACTATATTATTATTTAATTAAATTTTGATACTAAAGTTATTTTTTATTAACTTTGTCACTCAAATTTAATTTTGAAAGATTTGCAGATAAATTAATTTATAAAAATATAAAAATTTTGAAAATTAACATAAAATTTTTATTTTATGAATTAAAGCTTAGTTTTTTCATCCTTAATTAATTTATGAAACCCTAATTATTAAAATAAAATATTTAAAAGAATTTTTTATTTAATTGTATCTTAAATTATACAAAATCAAAGTAACAAAATTTAATCAAAAGTTAAAATTTAGTTTTAAAATCAATCAAATAAAAGTAAAATAGTAAAATTAAATATTAAACTAAATTATAGTGATAAATTTAAACTTAATTTAAAAGTATAACAATGAATTTCAATCAAAATAAAATATAATCACAAATTTTAATATCAACTTATAGTATAATAACAAATTTACCCATTAATTCATAAATTTATTAAGATTAAATTATAATAATATATAAATATTAAAATAATATTTTATTATATTTTAATTAATAAAATAAATTTAAAAACTCAACTAAATTTTTAAAAAATTTTGAATTTGTTTTAATGCGTAAATACTTTTATACCCAAGGTGGAGTGAAACATCTGATCAAATGCCAAAATTGAAGATAATAATTCCGGAACCTCACGTACTTTTACCATTAATAAATTTTGACAGCGAAAGAAATTCCATTTCAATTCTAATTAATTTTATAAAAAAAATTCTAATTAAATAGTGGCTGGGGACTTGGGGCGGCTTTGATTGTTTGTAGACCAATTCCAGAAAATCTCAAGATAGAACTTGCCTCAGGCTATCATTTCTCCAAATCAAGATAATGGGTTGGCATGGGAGTTTGATTACAAGGACATGAGCTGGCACATAATGCGCACGTACACATACAAAGAGGAGCATCCACGACATTGAAGACTTAGACGGTAATGCCAACCCTTTGTCGTTTTCTCCTTTCTCCCTTGGTCGTTTTTTAAGCCTCTTTCGTCTCTCCCAGTCTTCCCCCACGGACGGTAAAATTTTATTATATAATATAATTAAAAATTTTGGCTTGATACTTATTCGATCATCAACTCTTTTTTTTTTTTTTTTTTACGTTGTTTGATAATTTAAAATGTGCTCTGATGGAAGCATCGGCTGTCGGGCTCTCAAACTCAAACTGGCTCACAGCTGTGACCACTCATGACATTCATTGTTGGGTGCGTCTTGGAACAGTGGTTTGTGGGGGCATCAATCTAACGGATCCAGCCGTAGTCCAACTCTCCAATAATGTTTTAATGAGGACCACATTTAAATTGATAATGATATAAGTGAATAAAAAACGTTTCTGGCTTTGACACATCATTCAGAGACATGCTTATCTTATTAAAAGTGTCGTTTTATCATTAAACATTTTATTGGTGTGTTTAAAGAAATTTTAATTGTGTTTTGGTTTTAATTGAAGTTCAACGTTGATCTATTTGATCTCATATTAGGTTAAGTCTAAGTAAATTATTTTATAATTATCTAATTAAATTATTATTTATATAATTAAATAAAATAAAATTTTTATTTAAATTTAATGATAAATATTATTATAAAAATAAAATTTTAATATTAATTTGAATAATGAAATTAATTTTCAAGTTGATTCAAGTCTAACCCAACTTAGTCCATGAATAGATAACACCTCTAACTTAATACAGTGTAATAACTTAATTTGAAACAAAAAGTTAAAACACCAAGAAAATTTATTTTATAAATAATTTTTTATATTTTTTTATACAAATAAATTTTTAATTTTCAATTTCTTGCACAGCTTAGGAATATTTATTATTCCTTTTTCTTATAGAAGATTATGAACGTATATGAGTACAAACTAAAGATGAATTAAAGTCCTATATGATGATACAATCTCGGGACTTTGATAGTAATTGATAGGGAGACAAAGAGCAAAGAAAATTTCAAATACTACTTGAAAATGTGAAAAAAAAAAGTTGCTGCCCCCATTGAATGAAAGAAATCACATAATTGTGTTTGAATTTAACATTCTTGAAAAAAAAATTATTAATTCGTAATCAATTCTCATAAATAAAACTATGAAAGTTAAAGTTAAACAAATATTGCATGAAATCAAAGTTTAGAAGTTAAAACGATTTTTATTTATTTAATCTGATCGTTATATTTTACATACGATAATTATATCATTAAATTTAATGATCGATTTATTAAAATATAACTATTTATGAAAGAATTTGATTGCTAGAAATTGCCTTGAAGAAGCTGAGTTAATTGGATGTTCACCTCATGGAACCTGCCGGTGTAGCAATGCTTGAACCCTAAGCTATGTTTAAATACTAATCAATGTTCATCCCTTTAATCAAATGGCTTTCACTACGCCTTGTTCACAATGGCAAGCATCGGAAAACATTCCCAATTGATTTTTTGGAAACAACGATGGTTTGGAGGAAAATGGGAGTATTAATAGATTATAATCAGTCTATCCCAAGACTTGAAAGTTACAAAGTTAACATTTGAAAATCATACCCAATCATATGATAAAAAAAATCAAATAATTGATTTTTGAATAGCAATTAGCATCTAAGTAAGTTTATCATTTTTTTTACAAAGTAGATCGTAGTTGATAGTAAAAAAAATTAAAATTTGAATTTTAGATTTGCATAATGTCACTTTTTAAGAATGGTTGTCTCATGTAAAGCACTATAAAAAAGTAGGTAGGATGCATTAATCTCACATCAGATAAAAAAAAAAGTTTTTTGGGCATATAAGCCGATATGCGACATATCTCCTAATGGTCCGCAACAAGTGATATCAGAGCCAATCATTAACTGTCTAATTTTATGCCGAATGCCCCAAAAGGTGGGGTAGGCAGGTTGAACCAACCATAATTCCATGTCAAATGACTCACACCAAACATCTCGAGGGCGAAATAGGCAAAAATGGTGAAGAAGCCTATGACAAGGGCATTGCAAGATTAGGGAGGGAGCATCATGAGATTGAGGAGAAGAGAATTTCATGCAAAGTGCTCTAAAGAAGGCAAACATCTTGAGGGTGGGATAGGCAAAAGTAGTTGAAAAGCCTATGACGGGGGCATCATGAGATTGATTGGAAAGAATATCATGTCAAGTGCTCTAAAGAAATAGATAAAGTGCATTAATCCCACAATAAACTAGAAATAGAAGGTCATTAAGCATATAAGCCTAGATAAGTAAGGTATTTAGGTCTTTAGGCATATAAGTCTCGACAAATTTTTGTTGAGCACTAATAATCCTAAATTAAGTAGTTAAGTCAAGTCAAAAAGAACAACTCACTTATAAATAAGGGCCTTGACCTTTGAGGGTTTTTTTGAGCATTAATAATCTTACATAAGTAGTTATATTAGGTCAAAAGGGAGTGCTCACTTATAAATAAGGATCTTAATAATTCCACATTAAATAGTTATGTTACACCAAAGGAAGTTCTCACTTATAAATAAGAGTCTTGACCTTTGAAGGAAAACACTACTTGTGAGTCAAAGAGTTTATATACTATCTTGTCTCGATAAGTAAGATTTTAGGTCTTTAAGCATATAAGCTTGCTCATTTATAAATAAGGGCTTTGACCTTTGAAGTGAAACAGTACTTGTTAGTGAAAGAGTCTGTATACTATGTTGTCTCGATAAGTAAGGCCCTTAGGTCTTTAGACATGTAAGCCTCGATAAGTTTTAATTGAGCACTAATAATCCCTCATTAAATTGTTATGTTAGGCTAAAGGGAATGCTTACTTATAAAGAAGAGCCTTAATAATCTCATACTACTTGAGTCAAAAAGCCTATATACTATGTTGTATTAGATTTTTTGAGTGATTAATACCCATTTTTGTGAGGAATTGTAGCTCTATACATACAACAACTATTAACTGTTGGTTTGTAATTTTATCTACAAGATCTTTTGTTAAATGTTTTTTCTGTGAATAGCTGCATTACTCCCAACAAGTTTAATCATTATGGATATTTACAAGATGCACTTAATTTTGACGTCTCAAATGATTAGGCGCGTAACATCAAATATTCACCTTTCTGGCATTATTAGTTCATGGTACATACCATTTCTAGATAAACTTAGCTAATATATTGAAAAAGCCTTTAAACTAATTTGTCTTATTTAAATAAACTCTTGAATTTAGTATCTGCTGGGGTAAGTCTCTTTGTTTTTTATTTTCTGATTTTATCTTTTCTTCTTAATCTCAGCATCGTATTTTTTGCCTTAATTCTTGATCTGCTTCATTTAAACACTTATTGATTGAGTTTTTATCAAGGTTCATCCAGAATTTCACTCACTTTTATTTGCTCTATTTTTTTGTTTTAAAATTATTTGTATAAATGAAAAATTATTGTTTCCCAATGCGTTCCACGCTACTAAGATATTAGGCTTTCAAAATATGAACTAAAGTTAAAAGTCGATTCATTAAAATTGCTTTTGATTGAGTAGGGCATTAATTTTAAGAATTTTTTCTTTTTAACAATGAAAACCTATGTATTTGGTTCTTGGAACTAGAACCCGGAACATAAGCCATGCACATTGGGCATAGTTTATTTTCTCCTTATTTTAAGGGAATTCATCTAGAATTCTAGATTTATTATGATTCATTAGGAAATTTCATTGAAATTCAGTTGTTAGTTTTATGTTATTCACCTAAGGCTGTTTGCTAGCTTATCCATAAGATTTCTTCTTCTTTTTTTTTTCTCATCGAGTTTTATAATCACTTTTACCACATCAAGTAGTTTTCTATTTTGCATAAAAAAATGATGCACAATTTGGATCACATGAACAGTGTAAAATTTATGAGGATGTACCAATGTATTTTTCCTAACGTCATGGTCAGAGAGTTAATCAAGTTATATAATAACTTTTACCATATCAATTAGTTTTCCACAGAATTGAGATATTTTTGCTTTCAAAATATGAACTAAAGTGAACTTAAGTTGATTCATTAAAATTACCTTTAATTTATTGCCAGAATTTTAAGAATTTATTTTGTAATAATATTATCAGTATTTCTTAACTTACTTTAACCTTTATGAGTGCGGTTGTTGCGAAGATTGGTAATCATTGGAATTAACGTATCCAAATCTCTTTGTTCTTTTCTTTGTCGGTAGATAGTGAGGTCGAGTTTTGTGAATTGCAGCTTGACCCTGCAGGTATTACACTCTTATTGTATTTATATATGAATATGATATATTTTTGTTATTCCTTTTGTTTTCAAATCCCTTTTCTTAGGCTTATTATTATTACACGCTAGCAACTTCTTATAACTATATCGATGAGACTCTCACTAGAAAAAATATACAGCAGGGATAGAAATAACATGGATTATGATGAACCTAAGGTCAAATATGTGGCAAGAATATTCCACAGTGGCCATTTTCGATATGAGCCGGAGACTACACATGTGAAAGACAAAGGTGATAGTTTCCAAGTAGATCCTAATAGGCTGTCTTTTTTTAATGTAGAGGGCCTTGTTGGAGAACTAGGGTATGTGGATGTGCCACTCATTTATCTTAGCATACCTACTATTGACTTTGCCCATAGTTTCATGCTGGTAAATGATAATGACAGTGTAGCTAACTTGATACATGTTTTGGTTAAATGGGACACTCTAGATTTACATTTAGACCGTCCTATTGATGTTCCTGAGTTGTTGGATGACAATCCTTTCCACTTCAGATGTGAAAACCTAGATGGTGATAAGAACGTAGAGGTTGATAATGAAGATGATAATGGTTGGACGGTGAATGATATAGAATCAGGAGATGCTTTATTTGTTGCTGTTGAGTGTTAGAGTAAAAATGAAGATGAGGAGATCCAAGAAACCAAAAAAAAAAAAAAGCATTGCAAACAAAAAAGAGTAATATATTAGATGATTCGGGGGACTTACATATTCCTAATGCAAATGGTGCTGTAAATGCTAATGCTGAAACTAATAGGATTGAAGGTCATTTGAGGGTGAATGAGGGTGAACATGGATATGATAATGATGATGACTGTTGTAATGCGAAAATTGAAGGTTTTACTCAGGGTTATGAGAGTGAGTACATGGACTCCGATGATCCCGGAGATTATGATAGCGATGTGCAGTCAGATGATGAGTTTTCTACTAGGAAAAGGTGTGTTGGACCTATGTCTGATCCTAATTGTATTATGCCACTTTGGGAACTATGTATGAGATTTGAGAATAATAAAAAAGAAAAAATTTAAAGCGGCAGTTAAGAAATATGCAGCTGAGTTGATCCATAGTAATCCAGCTACTACAGTTAAGATTCAAGCGGATAGAGAGAATGATGAAAGGAAGGCAGTTTTATCCAGGTTTTATATATATTCTTTTGGTTGTAAGAAAGGATGGACTGAATGGTGTAGGCCTATTATAGGAATAGATGGCTGCTTCCTTAAAGTTATCTGTAAGGGAGAGATGTTGGTGCCTGTTGGAAGATATGCAAGCAATAAATGTTTCCAATTGCTTGAGCAGTGGTTGAGGTTGAATGCAAGTCTTCATGGAGGTGGTTCCTTAGCAAATTGATGGAAGATGTTGGGCATCAAATTTTGAAGCATTGATAGTAGTATCAGACATGCAAAAGGTATACATGTTAAATATATATTTATGGTTTATTTGCTGTTTTTTATATTTAATCGTATTTTATATATTTAATATTTTTTGTTGATGGTTGTTTGATAGGGTCTGTTACCAATTATTAAAGAGATCATGCCAGTGGTTCAGCATAGGATGTGTGCCAGCCAAATTGCCAGAAAAAAAATGGAAAGGTGGTCAGCTGAAAATTCAGTTTTGAAATTGTGCCAGGGCTACATATGTTTAAGATTTTGATGATCAGTTGGAAATTCGAAGCCATGGCTTCTGGGTCGAGAAATGATGCTTTAGAGATTCCTCCCCAGTTTTTGTGCAAGGCTTTTTTTGATTCTAAACCAAAGTGCGATATTGTGGACAACAACATAGCAGAGGCGTTCAATGGTTGGATCTTGGATGCCAAATTTAAGTCAATCATTGGCATATTGGAGGAAATAGGGTTAGGGTGATGGAAAGGATGCATGAAAAAAGAGAAGTTGAAAAAAAAGGTGGAAAAACCAACATATCGCTTAATGCATTGACCAAGCTAGAAAAGAATATGGCAGAGTCAACAAATTGCAGGGATAGCTTGGAATTGTGATGGTGGATTTGAGATAGAACATGGAGATGATCACCATACTGTTAATCTTAATGAGCTGAATGCACATGTAGGGCATGGGAATTAAACGGTATTCCATGCTCTCATAGCAATTTGTGCATTATATCATGACAACAAAAGACCTGAGGATTATGTGGCTAATTGGTGCAGAAAAGAAAAGTATCCTAATGCTTACAAGAATTCATTAAAACAAGTCACGAGGAAAACGTTTTGGCCAAAGGATATTGACCTAATACTACCTCCACATTTTAGAAAGATGCCTGGCAAGCGACAAAAGAAAAGACGGAAAGATAAAGATGAGCCTAAGAAGGAAGAAAAGAATGGAAAATAGGGTAAAAAAGGAGTAAAGATGACATGCAGCATTTGTGGTTTTCATGGACGCAATACACAAGGATGTCCACATAGAACAACTGAGAACAACCTTACACCAAAGGTAATAGTAAACCCTTAAATATATCTGTTTTGATATCAGAAAATAATGCAACTTTAATTTCTTATGTCTTTTGGTTTTCTGGATTGAATACAGCAAACGAGAGGACAATTTGGCAGCTTTGAACATGTATCTTTTGCCACACTTGGACAATCACAAAAAAGTTGCCAGACAGATTCACAATATAGGCAATCCAAGGTGTAGTTTTCAATAACTCCTGCTGCATTTACCATCTAGTCTGGTTTTTAATGTACTATTCTAATATTTAAGAAAATAATATTTTAAATGTACAAACTAATTTTTAATGCACTCTTAATCGTAAATATTTTGAAGAAATGAAGTTCAATAATTTTGCTTTATCAATGTACTTAATGCAGAAAACTACTGACGTCCTAGTGGAGGATATTGTCCCCAAGAATACAAAGGCTAAAGAAAATAAAATGATTGGAGAAAAGAGAAAAAAAAAAGTTTGAAGGGATTGGTATTTATGCTAATCCAAGCACCGGTGAACGAGTATGGAATGTAAATACCTTAAATATGAATCTATTAAGTCCACTATTTTGAAGCAGCTTTTCCTGATTTTACTTGATTCAAAACTGTGATAATGAGCCTAAAGTCTCTTTATGGCTACTGATCTAGTCCATGTAGGCGTATCCAAGCAAAACTGGAAATAGTACAGGTCTTTTTTCCAACAAGTTCATGCATCTCCAATTTCGACTAATTCCTGTTAATGAAACCTTTACAAGCTTTTTTCCCTAACTTGGTTAAAATAAGATTTTTTTTTTTTTTTTTGGAAGATGAGCAAAATAAAATTCTTATTACATCTTTAACAAGATTGTTTTTCCCTTGCTTTCTAACATCCTTAATGGCAAGCTCTTCTCAATATTTTCTTTAAAAACTTCCCAAATGGTATGTGCTTATAGCTTATTGACAAGATGAAATGCTTATATATTTTTAATTTTTGGTTAACTTGGAGATATAAATGTTAAAATATTGCTTTTGGCAGCCTGGAAGATCAAGGCAGAGGACTTTTTCTACTAAGACAAGAATTGGAGTTACTGATCCTAGCACATTCAATCATGTTCATAAGGTTCCTGGCTTGAGGCGGAGAGGAGAAAACGCAATGACATCGAGGAAACTGTGGAGCAAAAGGATGTAACAATCACCAACGAGGATAAATGTCAAGTTGAAACTACAAGCTCAAGGGTTAAAATTGAAAGCAATCAAGTTGCTCTTTCAAATGTAGAATAATGATTTCAGCATAGGATTAGCTCAGTAGTGTGAAGATGCTTCATTTTTAGAAAAATAGATATTTACAGATTGTTTTAATTGAATTATTTCGATCATGGTTCACATTTAATAAAAAATTGTTGAAAATATATATATTTATAGTTTTTTAATTGAATAATTTTGATTCTAAGGAAATGAATTCACCTTGAATAAACACTTTTAAATGCCTATTCCAGTTGTTTGTTAAACAAATACATTATGTGCTTTAGAATATTGGTTTTCGTCATCCATAGAGATTTTCATAGGGGATTATGGTTGCTCCTTTTAAAAGTAACTACACAAATGAAGGAAATTATGGATTCTGAAAAAGCTAAAACTTATTTTCCGCCTTTGGTTTCAGCAATTGCTGGCTTCATGATCAGATGCTTTATTCCGAGATGCAAAGTCGAACTTGTTAGACATTCGTTCACAACAATTGAAACATCTAGAAGCAAGAACAAAGACCAAAAGAGGAAAAACAAAAAAAAAAAAAAAAGGAACGAAAGAAATCAATTATAGCCATTGAAGTGGCGAAAAATTATAGCAATTTCAATATTTATTTTCTTCAATGAATCTAAAAAAAACAACTACAAAATAACTATGTTATTTAGATTTAAGGATGAGTATCGACACATATATATATTTGATATGAATACATCCTTATATTTGCAGCTGAATATATTTCGAACATAACCAAGAATGAGTCGGATAACTTATGGAATGACTGCATCCAATAATTTAGAGCCTTTGTCCAAAGTCATTTATACAAAACTTAACAGCCACCAACTTAAAACTGCAAATTGTAGGCTTGTTACATCAAAATCTGTAGTCATATAATTAAGACCTTATAAACATTCAATGAACCCAACTTAAATTGCATTTTACATTAAATAAATAAAAATTATTACCATTGACTTAGTGCTTCAGTTCAAAATCCTCTTTGAACTTTAGAATTGCTTCACTTCATCCCCAGCAAATTAATCATTGGGTTATTGCTCGTGATTCCTTTATAAACACTCAAATATTGGCCTAGTGAAGCCGAGTTTACTTTAGATTAAGATGGGCAAAAAAATACAATGATCGACAAAATGATTGTGTTAGTACATGGGAAACAAAAAAACACAAGAAATTGATGAAAGTTTCAAGGCGTGTAGCAATGCCATTTTCTTTCAAGTTTTATTCGGCTCCACCATTAATTAGGTATGCAAAAAGATTATCTACGTATAAATCTCGAGAATACAATGAAGCTCTATGATTGATGGTGTTTTTCATTGATAACACCAATCTACTATGCACTAAGTAGTATATAGCAAAACTATCAAAATTCTATTTATAAGTTTCTATATAGTTTTCTATCTCTATCTTCCAAATGAGAGGGATTCTATTTATAGGCAAAAAAATGGCTCTTCATGTAGGCATAACTTTTTCAAATACATATCCATTTGGATAGTGACGTCACTTGGTAAATAACCAAAAGATATCACTCTTAATTAAATAATTAAGAGACATTAATTTATGATTATTGAAGACATGACCTTTCATTATTGTTGAAAATGTTCCAACAACCCTTACTATTTTCAAGATAAACCAGATTTTGATAATTTTGGAAATTTATTGCATAAATAAAGGTGTCTTATGATTGAACCTTCACTTAATGAAAACATGTTAAATTTAACCGAAATTGCATGATAGAATATGCTTTGAATCAGCTATTTCATTTGGTTAACTGAACACATCTCACACAAAAACTTCAACACCAGTCAATGCATAGTATTTGGCGACATTATTATGGCCATGTGTTTGTGTCCTCTTTTCATGAGTCCTGTTAGAGCCAAGCCCTTGAGTTCTTAGAAGCTGCCACACTTCATACCTACATAGGTAGATCCCATCGAGAGTGTTCTCGTAACTATAATACTCTAACATATTTATGTTATGGGTTTATTAAGAGTATATTTAGTCACCCTTCCCTTGTACTTAGCACTTTACCTGGGATGATATATTACATAATATTTTAGTGCTAGCAGTCACATGCAGATGATGTACTTTGTCTCATTAAACTCAAGACTTAACGTTATACCAAGGATTAAGTCAAGTTTCCATCATGGGTGACTTAGGATTATGGGCATTTATCTCATCCCTAAATTACTAACATAGCTACATTAATTTCCATACCATGTGGTGAAACTTTTATAAATACTTGTATCTTAAAGGTTCACAAGACCAACACTCTCACCATATGCGAATATACATTCTTTGGCTAAGGACTGCTCTTTAATAATATTTCACTTATCAAGCATATCCTTTATACAATACCAATTCTTTACTTTATAGCATTCATAGTGATTACTTTATCTATTTTTAGTGATAGTTACACATTTATCTATTTTATTTATTTCCTAATTTCATTATCACCAAATCTGTAAACCATACATCACATTGTCCTTTTCAACTAAATAATTTTTTATAATGAGGCCTCAAATCTCTTGGTGAAACATGACAATATTGTTGCTATTTTCCTATGGCTTCTTATCATAGTCAATATATAACTCTAATCTTATGGTGTATATATGCTCAAATGAAAATAACTTTTTGTCAACAAACCACATATGCACAAGGGTGTTTCATATCTTATTTTAGAATAATAGTCAATATTATCAAACCATTACCTGGCTTATTAAGTGACTATTACATAATACACCCTTCATCAAGGACATTATCAGTCATTTTATTGTTAATGACCAAAGCCTTGTCCTCCACCCAAACGGAATAATAGCTTTCTTCTTGCTATTTTAATATTTTCATCTTTAAGTCATGATTTTTTAAATAGCTCAACTTTTGATGAATATTTTCATATATTCCTTAAGCATTGCCACTTAGGATAATTATCAATATAGAAAACATTACCCAAGGTTCGACAAAAGTCACCCTTTCATTAGTTTCATATATATACTATGCTTTTTCATATTTTCTTTGCAAATCTCATATTATGATTCTATAATGACTCATTTGGAGATTATTTACAAATACTAATAAGGTGGATATATATACATACATATTACATTTTATCATATTCATAAACAAACTATATAGTTATAGCCTTGTTTAAACTATATCCACTTTAATCATATTCATATGCACCATATCAAACAATAAATAAGATCAAATAAAATTATATAGTCATATTTGGATCTCCAAATCTTTTGGGCCAAAATGACTATTATGTTGCATATTTTCAATAGAAGATTTTATTTTCGTATTAGAATAGTGACTATATTATAAAAGCTTTTGCTTTCCCACTATTCTACTTTGACTAGAAAAAATTGATCATGTAAATAATATACGACTTATATAATTTTTAGTCAAAACCATTTCTATATTAATAATAAATTTTGTAAAATAGTCCAACTCTTGATTTCATAAAACCAACATAAATTCATGTGACAAATAATAAAATAGGTAGTCTACATATATAAAACCTTAAAATTGTTAGTACAAGCAGTGTATAGCAAAACTATCAAAATTCTATTTGTAATTTTTTATATAGTTTTCTATCTATGTCTTCTAAATGAGAGATGTTTTATTTATAGGTAAATAAATACCTCTTCATATAGACATAACTTCTCTAAATATATATTCATTTGGATAGTCACGTTACTTAATAAATAATCAAAAGACATCACTTTTTATTAAATAATTAAAAGACATTAATTTATAATTATTGAAGACATGACATTCTAAATGAAACCAGATCAAAACTCAAAACAATCAATGTGTAAATCAATCTGATCAATAATTAAGGTAAAAAAAATGATGTTGAGGGTAAGAGGGATACAAGGAATTTTATTTGTTTTTGTTTTCGGTTTCTATTCAATGTCCCA
This sequence comes from Adansonia gregorii, assembly GCA_038382025.1. Lineage (NCBI taxonomy): Eukaryota > Viridiplantae > Streptophyta > Magnoliopsida > Malvales > Malvaceae > Adansonia > Adansonia gregorii. The sequence goes on along the minus strand of JBBYHO010000001.1, from coordinate 3,963,047 downwards.
AAACTTGCAAAGATTGATTCCAACAAAAGCAAACCCCTAATTTTGGGCAAATCTGGATTGAAAAAAGTTTCAAGGATAAATAGAACCTTTTCTTGGATTGCTGTATGTATATTTTTTAAACTTCCAATAGGTTAAAAAAGTTTTAATCAAATACACTATATTGTTTAGTTAGATTCATATTAAATCTTTTATAATTAATAACATTCCAACACTTGTCAAAGTAAAATAAAAAATAAAAGATCTTTCTGCTGATGTATTTTTCCAAGTCAGCAAAAGTTGTCCATTTCATTGTGCCAAAATAACAAGAAGAGCTTTCATGACTGCAGTATAGGGACTCTTAGATACAATAATACTTTGAGGGCTTCTCATGTTAGTTTAAAGGCTTTTGTTTTTTTAAACATATTGGCCGATAAAATTCTGTGGAATAGATTCTCTTATTGCAACCAAGAAACAGTGATACTGGGAAAGTCATAAATGGGAGCATATCACAATTGATCTTACTCTTTAATTATGAAAATTTTGTTAAAATATTACGTAAAACTTTCAGTTATAAATGATGACTCTTTACGTAATTTTAAAATTGTACTTGAATATATAAAATTATATTAACAAGAATTGCGCATAAAAAGTTTCCTTATACATATATTGGATAATTTAAAATGATTTCTTCTTCCTTTTCAGGAGCTATTTAGAAATAATTTTTTTTCTCATCTTTTTACCTACGACTAATTACAGGCAGTTGGCTCCCGAGTAGAAACTAGATTAGGCAGCCAAATATAGAATAAGCTTATTATAATCACGAGGTTAACGCATGGGAATGTCATAATTTCACGATCAGGCAAGAACATCATACCTGCAACTAGAGGGAAATAGTTTGTTGTTTAGAATTTGTATAAAATAAACTTAAAAGTTTATCACTTTTAAAATACGACATTACCGATCTGAGATTCAACTTCTTGTATTTATAATCCCTTTCTTATCCTTCTGCTAGAGACTTTTTTTATATGAAACGATAGCAAATAAATAAACAATTAGCGGGCCTCTTATTATCGTCATAATCATCTCAGTCTAACAGAGATTACAGTCCTGGACCAAATTAGTAAATTTACACATCAAGACCCAACTCAGAGGCCAAAGTAGACGTAACCATGCGAAAAAAATTACACTGTAGCTGCAATTCTTTGTATGTTTAAACACAAGTTAAAGCAACTAAATTACTTAGAAAAACCGACGTCCAAATCCAGGACGACTAAGATTGTATCCCTGAGGGTTCGGATTGAATCCTTCAGGATCAATGTTCTATCCTGGAGGTACCATATTCGGAGCAATATTGTATCCCTGAGCCATCATATTTTCAGCGAATGCCATGTCCCTCTTACTTGTCTCGTAATTAGGAAGCCCCCTTGCGCTGGAACTCCCTACGAAAAGCTGCTGCTGGGGATTTGCATTCTGAATAAGAAGCTTCGCCACTTGCTTTGCCACGTTCTTTTTTAACTCTTCCAAGGCAGATTTCAGTTGCTGGAGTTGTGGCAGGCTAAGTTCTTCGGTTGGGGAGTCCCACCAGTATTGCTTTTGGCTTGCCTTCTTCATTTGGTTAAGCTCTTCGCCTCGCATTTTTCTCGGCTTCTAATTGATTCACCACTGATACTAAAAACTCGTGCACAATGTATACGTAATCTTGTTCAATAATATAAAGCAGAAAAAACAAAAACCCAAGAGAAAATGGGGCCTTACGTAAGATTTAATTAAAAAACGTATATCTAATCATTATTGATCAAGAACACAACTTTGCTTCAAGTAGACAAAAACGAACACTACGTATAAGCCTTCTGGTCCATTTTTTTTTTTTAATAATTATTTTATGATGATGCATAGGTAATTTATATAGACTAGATAAGGAGAAGATTAATTAGAGTTGTATCTTATCATCAAAGAGTTTATATTCTAATTAATTATTGAAGTAGCTTTTAACTCTTACTGCTAGAGTAGTTAATTTGAATAGGATTTGCTAGATAATATTACCCCAATATTAGCTAAAATATTTATCTCGGTCCATATAATTATCATGTGGGCTACATAAAGTCTAGCATTATTCCACTTGGCCCATATGATAAACTAAAAACTTAAATAGGTGATATTCAAATCCAAACTTTAATATAACTATGAGTTACTCTAGCCAAACTCCCACTTAATTAAAAATTAATATAGCACGAATCATGGCATTAGCATTCTAATTTGAATATTCCTTTCCCTTATTACAACGCATGATTATCTCTAAAATAGTACTTTATGCGATAATGCTTTATGAATGAATTTTCTGTAATCATTCAAGGTCCACTCAATTTGTAAACTTTATATGCACAAACTAAAATATACTCCTTTGTTACTACTCAAAGGAGAAGTAATAGGTAGGGATGATAGGATTTGAACCTGTGACATTTTGTACCTAGAACAAACGCGCTACCAAGCTACGCTACATCCCTTTCAATCAGCCTACAATGTCATTGTAGAGAATTCTTGTCTTGTTTTCCACACCTTTGTTTCATCTATTGATGTACAAAAGTTACTTTAGTGCCATAGTGCTTAGTACCCGAACATTGGCTCGGGGCATTTTCTCTACCCTTTCTTACCTTGAAAAGTTATAGGGCAGCTTGAACCAATAACCATTTTTCAGCTAACCTAGCCTCTTTCATCCCTTGGGACCAACAAGGGGTAGCACAGAAATATTCACATGTTGTCCATCGACTATGCCTATTGGCTTGATCTTAGGCCCTGACTCACCCTCCATGGATGAACCTTGTGGAAAGAGCCTTGAACTCTAAGAATGTGAAATTCAAAAAAAAAAAATCAAAGAAGCCAAAATACATCTTGACAGAATTTAACTACCTTCAAATGATCCACATAAATTTTAAACAATTTTATCAACAATACTTTAGTCTGGGATCCACTATCATTAAATCTCTACTGCTATGCTGGATATCTAGTTCTTGCTTCTTTATAGAATCTCTAACAACTAGCTACTTTATATCTATTTGCTTGCTATTCTTACTTTTATCATTCTTAGAAAAACATATTGTATAAGAGTTGTCACAATAGATATTTAAGGGCCTTGTTGACAACTTTTAAACTAGAGATAAAATATCTTAATCTTATTGCTTATGATATTACTTTATAACATAATTTCTTTTGTAGCTTTCATAGTCTAAGACTAAAAATACTTTAATATCTGCCAAGCTATTCTATTATAAACCTTATGTCAAGTTTTTTATAAACCTAATCATATATAGGGCTCTAATACTATATGCATATGTAATGCCCTTCATAAGTTCTTTTTCTAAATTATTTGAGATATTAGCTTAAATTGAATTATCTCTTTCACAATTTATGCCCTTATAGGTGAATAGCTTTGCATTCTACTTCTTTCTAAAACTATCTTGATATAGGCTTTCTGAGATAGACTTAATGTCTTTTCAGACCTATCTTTGTGAATCTTTATGCCTATGACATATGACATATTAAAGTTTTGAGAAAAAAAACCTTTTATCTCATGTAACAAAGCCAAATCACTTTTGCAAAGAGTACATCACCAACATATCAGACTAAAATTATGATTTTACTCCCACTAACTTTAAGATATAAACAATGATCAACATCTTTAGTAAATGTTAGACTTACATGCCATTGGTGGGAAGATTGTTTTAGTCTATATATTAATCTTTCAAACAAACCTTTAGATAGAATTATGCATACCTTTTCTTAAGATCGTTATTTAAGTAAGTTGTTTTTACCATTATTTAATGTAACTCTTAATCAAAATGAGTTATAAAAGCTATGATAATTCTTAATGAACTTTTCATAAAAGATTAGAGAAAAAGTTCCATGTTAATTAATACCTCCTTTGAATGAAACCATTGACTATAAGTCTAACCTTATATCGTTTAACATTACCAAATGATAATTTAACGAGTTACTAGACTAGATTATTAACCATCAGTTCGATATCTTTTCACTATTCATAGCTTTATCATAGCTTTTCACTTATAACGAGTTATAAGTCTAACTTTAGTTTATCATAGCTTTATGCCGAAGTGTAAATTTTTCACTATTCATGGCTACTGAAAGCAAGATCATCTTTGTGTCTAATATCAAAATTAGACTTTTATAGGTATAGAACCAAGTCATAGAAATATCTAGTTTCTTACCCAATGGATCTCTTAATTTTATAATCATTTATACATTTTGTGCACTTTAATTAGTGAGATTAATGATTTATTGTGAAGGTTATATTAGATTTGATTGCTCTCTGATTAATTTTGTATGTTTGTTTTGAGAAACAATCAAATCCTTTACAAAAAAACAATCTAAATAGATTTATTCCTCAATGTCAACCTTTCTAGGAAAGTCGCTTCTACTGGACTCATGATCCATAAGAAACTTAGAAATTCCAGCTTTGACAAATCTAGTTGCATTGAGTGACAACTAAAACTTATACCCCTTTAAGTTAATTACACAACATATAACTGCGAACTTTTCTTGGATCCAATTTCATTATGTTTAGGTTATAAGCCTTCACTTTAACTAGACAACCTAAGTTCGTAATGTATTAAGTTGGATTTCAACTATTGCATAATTTTAAGGCAGTTTTAGAAAATAATTTAGTTGAACTTCAATAAAGACATCAATAACAGTTTTAATGCACTAATCCATAGACTTAGGAGAAGATGTATGATATTTAAATATTATAGTGATTTCTTCAGCTCCTTTTTATGGGTTTGTTAGTTTGTTTTTTTTTCTTAATGCAACTAACTTAAATGTCCAATTCAAGAGTTTCAAGAACTCCATCATTGTAAATTCTCCTAATTTTTACTTGGAGATGTGACATAATCTTTATACCACAAATTTGAAGGAGTTTTATCTATAGCACATCTTTGCCTCCAAAAATCATGTAAATAGTTAACAAACTTATTCTCACAATCAGGATCCAAGTCAATGATGAAAAATCCAATAGAAATTTTTTTAAAAAAATTTCAATAATAGAATTTAAAATTTTAAATTCAAAATCTTTTTTTACCTAAAAAAATTTCTAAAATAAAAGATAAATCTCCTTTTAAGGTTTAAAAAAAATCTTTATTTCAAAAAAAGATCTTGATAGCTCTTAACAAATTTTAGAGTAGATGGTCCTCCTTTTTTTGGGTTTCCTTGACTTTATGAAACCTTAAATGATTATAAATATAATTTGTTGAACATAAGTCCAATCACCATGTACTACGAGGAACATTACCAAAAGAGATTCATATAAAATAAGTTTACTTTAATTTTTGAGCCCCTTTTATACTTTAGGTAATCTTTTCTTATGTGTCTGACTAAAAACAAAATGAAAAACTCAATGCCATTTTATTTATTGGTATTTTTCCCTTTTTTTTACCTTTATAAAACATATGCATACTTATTACTTTTTATATTGAGTCACTAAGCTAATTGAATCTAGTTTTTTAATTTTTAATCTCTTTTCCTCTTAAACACATATAACTGAGAGTTCATTGATAAACCATTTTTTTATATATGTTTCTTATAGTCATACTTATTAGGAAAATAGTTGAAAATGAAAGTGATAAGAAATTTATTCAACAAACTCAATTCCAATTATTTAAATCAAGCAACAATATCTCTCAAATTCTATAATGTGCTTATGAACAACTTTTAAAATTTTTGCACTTTATTTTTAAAAGCTTCCTTATCAGGGTGACAGCCAAAATCTCATCAGATTCTACAATCTGGTCTTTAGTGACTGTACAATAATCTTTGATCTTATAACAATTACAGCGAATTCCCAAATTGATTTACTACTATAGATTTGATATATATCATCCTTAAACGGTTAGGTTACTCTCACTATACATCGAAATCTATTTTCCTCTTGCGTACTTTATTTATTGAGGACAAGTTGTCTACCCGAAATGCTCAGTCAAGGTTTTTGTACTAAAAATAACTTAATTTACTATTTATTAGAGTAATTATTTTATTGTCGGATAACATTTAAACCTTAATTGAATAAAATACTTTATATTTAAATGTAAATCCAAACTTTTCTGTAGGTAAAGTTGCATTATGCATATGAATTTACAAAACTTTAATCATACAACAATAACTTTAAAACACTAAAATTAAATAATCCATACCTGTAGGCCTAGAAAATTTTAATTTTAATATTAACCTTTTAAAGAACTAATTATTTTCCAAAAGGGACAAATAACTAATTTCATAGTCTAACACTTTATAGATGTCATATTTATGTAATTTTTAAATAATTATTATTTTATCTAAATTAATTAATGCTATGATTAATCTTAAGTTAATAATTTAGAACTTAATAATAGCATTCGATAGGTATGCATAAAACTTATTGCATATCACAAATAATACTTTATAGATATCATTTTCATATGTAGTTAATTAACGAAAACTTTATTTTAAATAACTACCAATTGTCATCCAACTTAACTAACATAAGTTGCTGTAACTATTTTTAAGCTAGTAATTTAGAACTTTAATAATAGCATCTTTAAGATATTCAAAATTTTCTTACTACATATTAATAATCATAGCGGAATATAATATTAAATTATGTTAATTTACTGCAATTATAGCATAAATAATTATATATTAATGTCATCTTCCATATATAGTTATTTAAAGAAAAAAACTTTATTTTAAATAACTACTAATTTAACTAAATCGATCAACTTAAGATGCTATGGCTATTTCTAAGCAATTGATTTAGATTTCTTATAATGACATAATATATGCATACCATAAATAATTGCATACATGATTTAATAACCTAAATATGTACCAAATAAATTTATGGCATAAAACTTTATTTATGGTTACAGTATATAATTATTTAAAAAATTTTCTTATTTTAAATAACTACCAATTTATCTAAATCATGTAACTCAAAATGCTTCGGCTAATACTAAGCTAACGATTTAGATCCTTAATAATAATATCGATTCTTTATGTAGTAAAAATTTATATACTAAAATGGAATTTCTAATTGTAAAACTATAACTGATTTAAAAACATGACATAATATATGACATACTTCCTTAAGTTGCGTAAAAATATGCACAAGATTGGAATATATTTATTTTATGACATATATATATGTGCACATTTACATTGTATTTTTAAAAACAAACTTTATCATACATATATGTACACTTAAGGTTGAGATTATGAATTTTTTGAATGCTTTACAGGGAAAGTACACACTTCAATAACGTTTTCAACATACCAAAATATTTTATCATGAAATAAAATCATAAAACATTTACGCATAGGCATATTTATTATTTATTTGAAAATAAATATTAAATAATAAATATTTTTACATAATTTAAAATTTCAAAAAAATTGCCAAAAAATCGTGAATCATAAAATATTTGGATTTGAAAAAACTGAGGTCGAAACAGCCATGGGATATGCTATACGGGCCACCTGAGGTGTGTGAGCTTCGTCTTAGCACAATCTGACTAGATTTTTTGGACCTATTCAAGTCTGCTTCTTGTTTTTGGACAGTTTTTTCATGTTTTTAAACTTATTTGACACAATTAACATCACAAAAGCATGATTTAGCATGAAATCTACATAGCCTATAAATCAAATTCTTTATAAAATCATGAAAATCATTATCAAACAACCAAAATTTTATAATTTCATAAGACTCAACTTCAATATATCATAAATTTTCTCGTTTTAATCTTTTTTTTTAATCATAAGACTCAATAACATAGATAAATGATTAACCTATTAAAACCCTTTATCAATTTTGATTTTACATAAATTAATCAAGAATTTCGATATATAAATACAAATTACGAGGTTAACCATAGCATGTTAAAAATTCAATTTCATGCTTTTACTATATTTATTGTAACTTGTTTATCTATAATACGGATTTTTTAATTATTTATGCATAAACAATATATGCATGAAAAAATTTGTTAAAAATGAATCTCACTAGATGATCTAAAGAATAAGGCTAGAAAGCCTGGCTCTGATTCCATATTTAAAATTTAATTCAGAAACATACATCTAGTCATTGTTGATCAAGAATACATCTCGCTCCATGTACATAAAGATGGATATTCCGTATAATCCTTCTAGTCTATTTCTTTTTCTTGATAATTACCTTATGATGGCCCGCAGATGATTTATATAGACTAGACTAAGGACTTATAATAGAAGACTAATTAGAATTATATCCTACTACCAAGAAGTTTGCATTCTAATTAGTTACTGAAGTAGAGCTTAGCTCTTTTCACTAAAGAAGTTAATCTGAATAAGATTTGCTAAATAATATCACCTCAATATTAATTAAAATATTTATTTTGGTCAACTTAATTATCATGTGTGTCACATAAAGTCCAACATCTCAAACTCTAATCAAACCTCAATAAGCCGAATATTAAGCTAACAGACATTAGCATTACGGTGATCCTTAGTAGTCTACAAAGTTCCTAAAGTTTCCGGTAGGTAGCAACTGAGGTAATGATCAATAACATTTCCAACTACAGGGTGGCCAATTCACTAGCCTTTTTGAAACTTAGAGATTGCTATCTTTTTTCATTTTCACCATCTCAACCTTTTGTCATCCTAAACTTTTCTTCTCCATCTCTAAAATCAACAAATAGGAAAAAGTAACATCCATTTAAATACAGTGATTAGGTACTTTGGAGTATGAATGGCAATTCATAAATGGGAATTAAATAATTATTTATATGGACATTAAGAACTAGATTTTTTAACACTTTGAGTTATCCAAATTAAATATTATTTTTAGGTACAATTTCGTATTACGCTTTGCTATAATTAAATTATATACTAGTTTAGGAGGTTTTGGAATCTCTTTCCAATTTATATATAAGGAATTACATACTAGACAATAAAAATGTAATGCTACTCGTCATGGATTCGTTGCACCCTTTTTTCCATTTCATAGCATAACTAAACATACAACTTGGACATTTTGAATTAGAAATTTAATTCAATTAGTTCATGCAATCACTTTCAAAAGGTGACATTCAGTAAGTTTAAGATTTTAATCTCAACATCGACAATCCCTTTCTTTATCTTCAGACTATATTTCTAGACAAATTGATTTTTTTTTACTATACTTTTTCATGAATGAGTGATTTGCATTTTGGATTTATGAACTTAGTATTAACTTTCATTAAGTCACAAATCTTTAATTTTATTAAATGGCATCACTAAACTTTAATTATTAATAAATTAGGTCACCTACGCTAATTGTATTAAGTAATTATAACAAAAAAATTGGCTCAGCATGTGTACATGACATTTTATATCTTATCAAGATAACAAACATACATCATAGATGTATGCTGAATCAACTTTTTCATTAGAATTACTTAATAGAATTAGCCAAAGTGACTTAATATATTAGTAAAAGATGCTCAGTGATCTAATTTAATGAAATTAAAGATATATGACTTACATGTAAATTAATGCTAAGTTCAATGATTCAAAATATAAAATATCCTTCTGAAGAAAGGGATGACATTGGTAATATGCTAAGATGAGTAGGTATTAGAAAGAAACTAATTAAAAAAAATCTATTTATGTGGACTTCACAAGAATCGAGTAGAATAAATGAACAATAATTATCATTTAATTACAACTATACTCGGATCTTGATCCTTGAACAGGACAAGATGGTTAAAACCCTATTTTTTTCATTATATGAATTTGTTAATCAAATCATTAGTAATCTGATTCAAGAGAACAATATAAAAAAAAATCAAGCATTTTCTCATATTGAAGGTGAACATAATTTTAAAAGTTACAAATATGACCAATTTGGAAGAGAAGTGAATAAGTTTCTTATGTTAAGACTTAGCGATAACTAAAAATATTATGGGATTAATCTATAAAATAGAGGTGAAGTCAAAAATTTTAAATTAAAAGTAAAATAAAAAAGAATCAAACTACAAACTTTTGAAGTCAAAATAAAATTTTTACTATTTGTTATTTTAAAAAACTTTAAAATAAAAAGTTTAGAAATACAAACAAAAGCCAAGAGATTGAGGCCTTGACTTGCCACGCTATAAAATAATGTAGACAAATAAGTTATTTACTGTAATAATGAGGAAATTGAAAAATTGATTCACTGCATTAATTGCAATGCTTGGATTTGCCATTATATTTTGTTAATGTTAAGGAGGTATTTGTTTAACCATAAGATGTTATTTGATAATTGTTATGGATATCTAATGAAGATAAAACCCAAGAAATTTATTGGCCTTACAAAGAAATTGAAATGGGTTACAATTATGGGATCCTTATGCATCAACATTGTGTTTTTAAAAATATTCTTAGTCATCGTATTATCATGACAGGGCATTGATAATGCACAAAGATTAGGATATGCATGCAACTAATCTCATCAGTTGAAGTATATTGATACTTGAAAATAACATATAGGAACTTATTATGGTAGTAAGTTCACTGAACATAACCCGCTATGAGAGTTCCATTTAGTATTTCTCTTAAGCATATATAGAAATACTCCCATGTGTTAGTAATGTAAGTAATCCTTAGACTTGTGACACTAGTTTATCTTGTATATGGAGTCTCATATTTAGAAATCATCATGAACGAATTCACAACATATGGATGCCTATGGTAAGATGGCTTCGGATATGACATAAAGAATACTAAAGGTGGATGAGTGATTCAAAAAGGATTCATCACCCCAAGCTATATGCAGGGACATATCTTACATGTATCTGACCTTTATTAACTCATAGTCCTTGGCTAAGGCAATACTAATTATAGAGTTAACACATAGTAGTTGCATATTAATATGGAAAAGCTTAAGAGTAGATACAGAACCATGCTCTTGCTGTTTGTAGGATACATGATGAAAAGATTAAAGTACATTAACATACTATACAAGGAAGGGCTTATCAAAACCATATTGATACTATTTACATGTTGATGGCTATGATGCATTACTAGATGTCAATCTTGGTCTATGAATATAAATATTCTTAATTGGCTAATTTATATTTATTGCTAATATGATAGGGGACTAATGGGTGATTAGTAGAAATAAAAATAAGACTGGACTTATATACCTAATAAAAGTAAAAGTTACTTAGGCCCAATTTGAATAATTCATGTGCGCTAGGGACTAAAGTGCAAATTGAATAAAAGTTTGAAAACACTTGCCTTAGGTATTTAAAACCTTGTTTGTCATCGCAAACCCTAATATCTTTAGATTTATATTGTTTGGTTTACCCTAATAGTGGAATTGCATTATATCTCTTTTCTCCTACAGTTTTCACATTTTCATGATAGACAAAAAAAGTATTTTCTTCACTCGTTTTAATTGAGAATAAAAAAAGATCAAAGGCAACATGAAGGGTTTTGAAACCTAAGCTACTACCATGGCTTTTGACAAACAAAATCTCTCACTTTTGAAGTTTTTCAAATCACTGTATAGAAAATCATTAGAGGCTAAACACTTAAACAACTTTAGTTTACGACAACCAAGCTTGGTGTACAGGTTCTTGTGGTCATCTTTAGGTTGAGGCATGAGAATTCTTGAATCATTATTTTAGTTCTTGATTTTAAAAATTGATAAAAAACCAGGCAAAGATGATCCAGTTCAGGGAGTCTCAATATTATTTCTTTATTATGTTTTTTGCAACTTTCATTGAATTTAATCAAAATTTTTTGCAATCTACTCGTTTATAAGCCCAAGATTTCTTAGAACACTCCCTCTACACTAGTTGAATACTCAATCAGAATGCTTAAATACTAATTCCTATTTGGTATTTAGTTGTTAAGAGTGAGTATTTATTTCTAATAAAGATACTTGGTGCTATGGTGCATTTCCATGGAATACGCACTATATTAGCGTAATAATCTCCCAACAAGCTTAAATACTTAATCCCATTATATTAGCTTGAATACGTTCTGGGAATGGCTAAATACGCTCTCCCATTATATTAGCTCGAATTCCATTTAAGAATGCTTATGTGCCCATAATGGATATTTAGTCTGTTACAAGTAGGCATCCAATTACAATAAAAATACAAGACACTATGATGCATATCTATGCAATATGTACTATGTTAGTCTAGAAACCCTTCCAAAATACTTAAATACCGATTTACAATCAATGTTTAATTATTATGGGTTGGCTATTAATGATAGCGTAGATACTTGACACTCTTGACATATTTCTATGATATATACATAATATTTACTTGAATACCCTCTAAGAATAGAGAAAGACCCAATCCCACAATTTCAGCATTAATATTCTCTTAAATACCAAAATGCCCACTTCCATTATATTAGTCAAAATATTATCTCAGAATGCTTTAATATAGAGTCCATTGTATTTGTAGTTGTTATGAGTGGGTATTAAGATCCAATAAAGATACTTAACACTCTAATGCATTTCAAGGAAATTCGCACTATATTAGCCTAAAGACCCATCCAAAAATCCTAAATACCTAATCCCACAATATTAGTCTAAATACCTTTCAAAATGCCTAAAACAGCCACTCCTAACATAATAGCCTAAATACCCTCTCAAGATCCTTTAATACTGATTCCCAATGGTATTTGTTTGTTAAAAGTAGTTATTCATTTTTGACAAAAATGCTTGGCACTATGATGAATTTCTATAAAATATGCACTATATTAGCTTAAAAACTCTCTAAAAAAGACTAAATACCCAATCTCATTATATTAGACTAAATACCTTCTCAGAATACCTAAAAACTCATTCCCACTATATTAGTAGGAATACCCTTTCAGAATGCTTAAATACGTATTTGCAATGGATATTTAATCGTTACAATTGGGTATTCAGTTACAACAAAAACATTTGGCACTTTAATACATTTTTACGGAATACACAATATATTTGGCTAAATACCCAATCCCACTATATTAGCATGAATACCGTTTAGAAATCCAAAATATCCACACCTATTATATTGGCCTGAATATCCTTGTAGAATGTTTATATACCAAATCCCACTATATTAACATGGATACCATATTAGAAATCCAATATACCCACACCCATTATATTTGCCTCAATGCCTCTCAGAATGGTTAAACACTAATTCCCAGTAGGTATTTAGCTCTTATAAGTGGGTATTCTGTTCCAACAAAGATATTTGTCACTTTAATGCATTTATACGAAATATACACTATATCAGCCTGGAATACCCTCTCAAATAGCCTAAATACGTAATCCTATAATATTGGGATAATGCATTCAATCGGTTCGATCAATTTGATCAAACAAATTTAAAATCGAATTAACCGACATTGTTAGAGATCATGACCGAACTGATTGATATTTTTTTACTATAATTGAACTAACCGAACAGACCAAATTTCATTTGATTTAGTCAGTTAGTTTGATTAAATTGATTTATTGCGTCTTCGGCTAGTAGGTTGTATATTTGGTTTAGGTATAGGTCTAATTGGGTATTAATAAATATTAAATATTAAATATTAAATATTAAAAGTTCAATTAATTCAAATGGTTCGATTAATGGTTTTAGTAATCGATAACCGACCGAATTAGCCAAATAAACTAACATAAAAAATCAACATAGTCATTAAACCAACTTAACTGAATCAATTTGGTTTGAACCGATTTATTCATAATCTTATACAATATCAGCCTATGTATCCTCTCAAATTAACAATTTTATTGATTGATATTAAAAACATATCAAATCAATTCAAAATGATAAGTATAAATATATTGCGAAATCTAACTATCAAATTATTAAAATTTTATTTGTACAAAAACTTACGAAAGTGTTTGAAATTAATATAGGTTTACTCAAATGCAAGTAGAGTTTTCCATAGGCCAAGCCATAATTAAAATAAAATAATTGAATTTTTGCCTAAGCTCGAATCTAATCCGACCCCCTTTATTACCCATTTCACTATTCATAATTAATATTAAATTAAAACTATTTTATATTAATATTTATATATAATTAAATTTAAATAAAAAATATTTTTAATTATTACATATCAATTCAAACTGAACTTACCTAAATTAACAAAAAGCCTCATCTAAAGATTGACCCAAACAAGTTAGACTTGCTAAATCGAATACATAACCCGACCAATGAATAAATCAAGTGTAAATTAACCCTACATATTTGGACGATGGACAATTGAGCATAGATGAGAAAGCAGGCGCAAGCACACTAACATTGAGAAATCAAGCATGAAGTAACACAAGTTAATTAGTTGACTGTGTTCCTATGATCAAAACAACCAAACAAAACAAAACAATTTTTAATCCAAATCTGAAGGGCACATGACATGACATCACCATTCTCCACTCGTGGAAACCATGCATATCTTCTTTGTCTTGAATGGAATCAAATGACACCCTTCTGTCTATATGATTGCTTCTCAAGATTTTTCACATTAATTCACAAAGTTAAAAGAGGCAGACAGATGAGGCTCTCTCTGCATGAATGTATAAATGGATGCATTCTCCAACAATTACTTCAAAATCTGTAATCGATCTTGCCCTCGCCCAACTATAGCCACCTCCAGGGACCTCAACCCCCCCAAGGTTTCACAGTCCTTTTATTTTTTACTGAATAAAAAATCATAATTATATGCACCCTTCGGGGTCTTCACAGCTACACTTTGTTGCGACTTGATACCCTTCAAAATTCTATATCTCAATTTCAAAATTTTTATTAAGTTCCCTGAGCTCTCAGTTTTTCAAGGATCCAAAGACTCTACCTCACACCACCAGCTGATTATCGATTTATATTGCACTCACTTAGAAATTGATCTTCATGGTTCAGAAACTTCTTCCAGTACGCCTTGTATTTGGGAAGTCCCAGCTCCAGCCAAGGTTTCATATTTCCATTATAGTGCAACACCGCAGCTTTCTTGATGACTTCAATATTAAGCCCATAGTCATGACCAAGGCCCGATAAAACCCACATGCCGTGAAGAGCATATATTTGCTCCTGAAAAGTAAGCAAGCTTGCAACCAAAGCTGATCCCTCTTTCATGCCGACCTGCTGTTCACGTATGAAATCAAGTCAAAAGTCAAAACTGGCAGAATTTTTCTAAATTTGAAGCTCTAATCATTTGAAAACAATTAACCGTTCAGTAAACTGATAAATACATATAACTTCTAACATTCAATTGGAGTGAAAAACTGTTGTCAAAGGTGCTGCACTAAAATATACAAACACCATAATTTAAATGAGTGTAAGTTGGAGGTCCATCTCACACCAAGTAATGTAATTAATGTAATTTTTAAACAGTGTTTCGCACATTTAATAGAACTGATAAGAGATAATATCCAACATATGCATTCACGCACCTCTTTCACCAACTTCCAGTAAGTTTCAGAAATGTCTAGCTCTTTCCACCTGACCAGATCAATCACATTCAATCCCGACATCCAAGTACATGAATTTTTGTCGTAGCTGCTTTCACCCAAATAACTCCGCAGCTGACCCAATCTTATTGAGCACATTTGGACAGCACCAATCACTTTCCCTCCCATGTCAAGGTTCCACAGCGCTGATAAGTCTTGTTGAACAACAACATCATCATCCAGAACCACAACTTTCTCCAAGTTTTTGAATATCTCAGGAAGAAGATAATGAGAATGAGAAAAAACAGACATGTATTTTGTTCTATTATGGATTGCTGTTGCATTGTCAATGCTGTGAATGGAAACTCGAAACTCCACAGGTAATGTCAAGTGAGATAGAGTTGTTTTATCATAGTAATCCAGATTAAGTTCGATATTCAACACCTGAACAACAGCATCCTTGAAAGTATTCCTGAGGAACCAAAGTTTCATTGCATAGTAATTCTGCCCATCAGTAACCACATGAAAAACCTGGCTCATACTGTCCTGAAATATTGCAGGATAATCAATCAGTGCAACCAGTTCAGTTTATTACAATGAAATGATGTCAAAAAATAAAGACATACTCTTGCATGCATAGCAGTTGAGTTTATTACGACTGATGATGCAATGACATTATTGGAGAATATAACATAGTGTTGCAATGTGGGATCAGAGTATTTATCAGACAGCTCCTTAACAAATGAATGGTCCCTGAAGTATTCCACAGTTAGTCTCATAGACAGGCAGTGCAGGCTCTTGGGCATTGTCTGGACTGCAAGTTGGTAGAGAAAGGAACTCTGCTTCATGTGAAAGTTAGCTTCATCCTCAGTCAGGTCAAATATTTGTCTCAATTTCTTGTCGACATTATTACAATCCACAGTGACCAATTTGGCTCTGGCTATTGCAGCTTGCATCCTTCGTGACTTCTTCTGAATCCTGATACAAAACAGTAACATACAGCTGGTGCTTAGGCAAGAAATATGAACATTCTTGCAAGCTAAAAGAACAAGGGATTACTGTCACCACCCTTTATCTGGCCTATCTGCCAAAATGACAGAACTAGAGAGAGAGTGAGAGAGAAGACAAGAAAACTGCTGGACCAAAGTACATGGCATTACCCACAAGATGCCAAACCCACTCTGTGATATCTTTAGGATCTAGAATTCTAAATAATAACTTCAGTTAAATTGCTGTAACAGGCAGTTTAACTCAATACTGCTCGTCAGAGCAACTTGACTTAGCACCAAGATACTATCAATCCTGAGTATAAGAAGCTTGCTCCAGTGTGCTCATGTTATATCAAGTGATATGGAACGCTTATGAGAGGAACTTAAAAGCCATAAATGCAAATGGTTCCACCAGATGCAACACAGTAACTTATCAGGCTAAAGATATACACCTGGTACAGCATAGTCTTCCAGGAAAATATAAAGCAGCCAATTATTTAAAGAATGATCTAAAGAAGCTGAATAGATAAAGTCCCAACCACTGGATTTGAACAAAGTAGCATGAAGGAGGGGAAAAAAACACAAACAGATCAGAGTGCAAAAGGAAAATTTGTCCATATATTACGTCAGTTTCAAATTGAATGTCCATTTTTACTATTCTCGGATGTTTCAATATACTGTCAACTTTCCCTAATTAGATTACATTTTTCCAGTGTCTCCTTTCAATAAATGCTAAATTAAGGTGGCCCCTCTAGCTTTATGGTTTGAAGCGTAATGTTGAAAAATAAGGGTCAAAATACCCCATTCCTAAGGCTTTGCGCCGTAGTAGATGTTTAATTTGAAGCAGAGGGAGTAAATTTTATATGCAAACTAACATTTCTAGTCAGTGAATAGATTAATATCCTAATGATATAAAACCTTTAACACTTGGCCTTAATCATGGAATTTTATGAAGTCATGAAATGCCATAACTTACTCTGGTGGAAGATCAGCATCTGTAGTACTTTCACTAAGGACGCGCTCTACTTCTTGAATATTTTGTTTCAGCTCACGAGACAACTTGTTCTGGGCTGGGATTTTTGCAATACTAGGAAAATATGCCCTGGCAACAAAAAGCTGGTCCTTCAATTTTTTCACTGTGGAATCTTTCATTTCTTCCTTATTTTCCTGACGCCAAATGCAGTAGCTCCCATATTTCAACTCACATAATCCCTCACTTGCTTCAACACCAGCTTTCATTCCTGCTTGAACACTAACTTTACTAATCTGTGAGCGAATCAAAATATTTCAAGATGTTATATAGGCACTACAAAGTTTTACTACATACTAATAACAGAGATTTCAGCAATACGCATACATTTTTATTGGTAAGTGGTTGCAGCAAAACTTGAGGCGGAACTGGAATACCTGTACAATATTTAAAAATAAATATATAAAAAGCAGTTTCTAACTGAAATCTAATAAAAGGCATGGAAAACTCTCCGAGACGATTTAGAAAAATGAGTTCAACCACACCTTTTTTCTGCAGACTTTTAGGTGTGGCATTTGTACTGCTGGTTTCATTTTTAGCTTCATTTACAAACCCTGTAAGAATATCCTAAGGAAAAAGAAAAAATATATGAACATAACTAGATTAAAAGAAACATGTTTGCAAACATAGGCTACTGCGGTACGGTTGTAAAGAATATGAACAAACTACACACACAAAAGAGACATTTTTATAAGCCTAATCAGGAGTCACTGGAAACTTGGAACATGCGTACGTTAATAACATTAACACATAAAAAGTTCAGCACCAACGACTACAGTGCGCTTAATTGATAACTGCATACGAAGCCAAGGTATTCATATTATATGCCAAATCGCAGTTTTTGCTCATTACTAGCGTTTATAAAAAATTATCATAGGATGCCTGCCCTAGGGGAAAAGAGATCAGATTGCTATTCAAGGACTTGAAATTTATATTATAGGATCTATCTATCATTTTTTTTTTTTGATAGAAACACATCAATTCCTTTGGTGAGGGGTTAATAGTTTATCACGAAAATAACAAAGAGCCAGAACCTAGTTTGAATTAAAAGGGTAACAAGAAACAAAAATACGAAAGGCTCCTCATATAATTTTGGGCCTGTGAAATTTCTACTCAATGAAGTGAGACTTTGAAGGAACTAGGAAGAAACTGCAACATCTCAACACATGATACAAGCTCACCAAAATTAGAAAAACTCTCTGAAACAATTCCATGACAGCATATCATCTTTCACTTCATGACTTCCCTGATTTCTTATTTTATTTCCCCAAATAAAGAACCAAACCTAAATTTATTCTATTTGAAATATGACTCAGTAATATAGCCTCTTACACAGTTAAAAGGTTAGTTCATCATATTTTTTTGGATATACTACTAAAATTACCAATCAAGAGATGAAAAGAAAGTTCTATCCTACCAAGTCTTATCTTTCTCCAATCACCTAAACAAGCACTTCTCTTAATATCATTCATTGGTTACTCATTATTGTCGGACAGATGTTATTGACCACAGTGTAATAATAATAGTCTTACGTCAATTCTTGAGCATATCATCTACAGGCTTGATGAAAAAAGAAGTTTGTCTAAAGATGGATAAACTAAACTAGGTTTAGGTGAGTTTAGTTGCACACACGCATTGGTTATGTCTCAGTAGTAAGAAACTTATTTTTAATACCTCAGCCAAAGAAAGCATAGCAAAATTTCCTGCAAATATTCTACTGTAAATCCAATGTATAACCCCGACAAGATACCAAAAACATATAGGCATCTGATTCCCATGTAAAATGTCCAGACATGGGAAACTATCTTGTTTCACTCTTTGAAAAGACCCCTAATTACACTTTACCTGTAGAATTTATTTGGCATAACTAACACAGGAATATAGCTGCAAGATCATCAATGTGCAGTCATTGCAAAAACTCGAGCATTGTCAACACCAGTCATAAACATTATAGGGCCAGTGGGGGAGGGAAGGTAAAGGCAATACACGTCATATGCCAGAAGCAACACGCAGATAGAGAAGCACCATGAAAAACCAACCTTTGGTAGAGTAGGGCCTAATTTTCTCACAAGATTATCTATATGGCTCGAACGACCCCCCTGCCAGAAAATTTAACTCAAGAATTAGGACCATGCTAATTTATCCAGAAGACAAAGATTGATCATTTAATTTTCTACTTGTAACTTGACTTTCTTTCTTTATTTATTATTCTTTCTTTTCTTTTTTTTTTTGGGGGGGGGGGGGATAAAGTACATTTGCATTGGAGAATCAAGAAAGAAAATAATTTAAGCAGCATAGAGATATAAAACATCGACAGTTTTGCAACCAAAACTAAAATTTTCTGTTCAACAGAGATGATAATCTCAAAAAGCAGTAAATGGAATGGACAAGTAATGAAATACTTACCGAAGGTGAAGCGTGTTGAAGAGGCATATATCCTGCAGATGAACAGGCACAGGTAAAGCGCAAATGAAATGAACTGAAAGGGATTCTTTTTTTTTTTTTTTGGTAAAAGAGCATGTATGAGGGAGTAGAATCATAGATCTGCTTCATAAAAAAGCAAAAGAAACATAAAGAAAATATCGGGATCTAAGAGTCTGACTCCGATAGGATACAATGAGAGCAGCCAATGCAGATGCCCTAATATTAATAAAAAACAGATCCAAGTGTAAGATTGATAGAGGCACCTGCAGAGTGAAAGCCGTTGTGTAGGCCAAGCAAGAATCCAAGGGGAACAAGCATAGAGAGGACCACAAGGAAGAGGACAGCAATGGCCGGACCTCTCCATCGGCGCTTCCCGGGAGCAACTCCTCCTCCACCACCACCACCACCACCACCACCTCCTTTCATTTCCTCGCTACTCTCTCTCACTCTCTCTCTCTCTCTCTCGTCTTCTTATTTTCCCGTATCTCTGGCGCTGCGGTTGCACAATCTCAT
>JBBYHO010000001.1:3916221-3935448 GCA_038382025.1 Adansonia gregorii | reverse complement strand
TAGAGTCCCCGTGAATAGTCTATACAAAGTAACCAAAAAATTAAACTAAAACTAATACATAGATACACACACACACATAGATATATATTATAACAAGATGGAGGCATAAAGCTCTTCTTGATACCAGCTGATGGTGCCAGCCAACGGAGCCAGGAGAGACAAGCCAAATCTCAAGGGAGCCGTCTTCACGAGCGGCCGCAACCTGGGAGTCGTCGGCGCTGGTCGCAAGGGCAACCACTGGAGAGGGCTTCCAGTCGACTGAGCTGGTTCGGTAAGGCTTGAGGAGCATTGGGGCTGAGGCGACTACAGAATAAAAAACCTACAATCTTTGAAGGCCAATTTGACAGTAATTGGGAGATGCGCATCAGACAGAAAGAAGCAGGGAAGGGAAGGGAAGGCGACGCAGTTCCTTAGGTTTTTGTTTTGAGGGTTTATACTTTAAAAGGCCTATAATTAAGTTGACTCGCATTGGTTCCGTTCGACCACGGTTCAAACCGCTTCCAGCCTATGCTTTAACAGCTTAAAATAAAAAAAAAATAAAAATAAAACAATAAATCAAAAATAAAACAACATCTAATTATATTTGTTCTATACACTGTTGTTAATATGTTTATAAATTATGGATATAAATATTGAGAAAAGAATAGAAAATATAAAAAAATTTAAAAAAATAAATAGAAAAAAAAAAAATTCGGTCAATTTTTTAAATTTATCAACTTAGACGATTTAGTTTATGAGAAAATTAAAACCACATAGATAGATTTATTAAGTAATTTATCAAAGGATAAAACTTTTATTTGCTGCGTATAAATCTTAAAATATATAAAATATTTTGTTTCAAAATATAAAATGTCGACGTGCGTGGGGTAATATTCCTAGTTCAATGTAAAATTAAATTTTATTGTTTTATTTTTTATTTCATTGTTGAACCTTTTTGCTGTTTCCCTCAATTTGTTGATTTTTTAAATAATGAAATAACACATTAAAACATTTCAAAAAATATTTTTATGATACAAATGATAAATTTTGTCATTATTTTCTCAATTTCATTGATTTTTGAAAAAAAATTTGTAATATTTCAAGAAATGTTCTAAATTACGAAGTTCCCTTCCAAAGCAATCAAATATATCCTGGCAGTAATTGTTATATGAAGATTAATAAAAGAAACTGCATTAATTAAAAAAATTAGTTACTATAATTTTTTTTTTTTTTGGATAAGCAAATTTTATTTATCCAAAGAAACAGCATTTGCTGTTTAGCATATACATTAGAAAAGAATCAAGAAAAGAGAAGAATTTACATTGTCAGATGCAATGTTGGATAGTTTTGCCAATTTAAATTTGATGTCATCCTTAATACATGTAAAAACTTATGCAATTGTCTTATGAAGAAACCCATCAATTCTACTGTTCCTCTCCTTCCATATGTGGTATATAGACGCGTTCCAGGCTAGATTTGGATAGTAGAAAGAAGCGATTTCCCCTTAAGCCTCCGAACTGCCCATTGAAGAATATCATTCCAGCTTCTATTCCCTTGCTGAATAGAACAAAGATGTTCAACCTGCATCCATAGAGCTTGAGAAAAACTGCATTCGAAAAAGAGATGATTACAAGTTTCCTACTCGGTACAATAGCGATTACAAATAACATTAACATCAATTCCCCAATTGATAGCCTCATTTTGGTAGGCAAGCGATCCATAATGGCCATCTAAGAAACGAAGGAATGCTTGGGGATGTGATGAGGAAACCATATTAGCCTATCCCATTTTACCTTCTGCTTCTTGGGTATAATCTCATTCCATACTCTGGCAATTGAGTACGAGGGACTAGCAAATTTCCAAATCAGTCTCCCTTTCTGCTGTACTAAGAATTGACTCGCCAGCTGTATTAACTTTAGAAGTTTCTTCCAACTCCAACTAGTGCCCTGCGAAGGCATAACCCGCCAAAATGTACTACCTTTTAGGACATAAGCATGGATCCATACAATCCAAATTGATCCAGCCTTGAAGAGAAGTGCCCCTATATGCTGTAAGATGCATGCTTCGTTACATAAGATAAGGCTTTTGAATCCTAAACCTCCTTCAGACTCGGGAAAGCAAATATCCTGCTAGCTAATTCTAGCCCCCTTGGCTGGAGTATCTTCTCTTGTCCATAAGAATCTCTTAAGCAGCTGGTTGAGCCTATTCAAGACTCCTTTAGGAAGGAAGAAATGCCTGGCCCAATAATTTTGAATGATGAACAGGACTGACTAAATAAGCTGCATCTTGCCAGCATAAAAAAAACAACTTGGCAGACCAGTTATCAATCCTTGCAGTTACTTTCTAAATCAAAGATGAGCAATCTCTTTTAGTCAGCTTCCTTGGAGAAACACCCAAGAAATGAACAGGGAGAGTCCCTAGCTTGAAACCAGTGACACAAGAAACCAGTTGCAGATCTTCATTAGCCATTCCAGCTAAAACAAACTCTATTTTGGCACAATTTAGTTGCAAGCCTGACATAAGGTAAAATGCATGCAAAACCTGCTGCACTTCGGAAATAGATTCCTTGGACCCCTAGGTGAAAATAAACAGGTTATTTGCAAAGCAAAGATCAGTTATGCCAATCTTCTTGCACTTAGGATGAAAACCAAAGACCCCAAAGGTAGCAGCAGTGTTCAAGAGCCTGTACAAGACATTCATTAATAGAACAAATAGGTAAGGGGAAATTGCATCCCCTTGTCTTACACCCCTTGCACCTGGGAAAAAAAAAACCCAGCTAGTCCTCCATTAATAGACAAGGAGAATTTATTGGCAGTCGACCAACAGTTGATCTGCTAAATGAAAAATTTAAGGAATTCCATTGTAGCAAGTACATTTAAAATGAAGTCCCAACTCAAAGAATCGAAATCTTTCTGCAAGTCCACCTTGATAGCACATCTTGGAGAAAGTGAAGTTCTACTATAACTTCTCACAAGCTCCTGAGCCATCAAGATGTTATCAGGGATACTTCTCCACTATATGAAAGCACTTTGATTGGGCCTAACAAGAAAGCTCAAATGTTTTTACATCCTCTTAGCTAAGATTGAGGTGATGAATTTGTATACAACGGAGTAGCAGGAAATGGATAAAAGGACTTCAATAGTTTGATGGCTTTGGCACTTAAGCACAAGTGCAATGGTGGTAGAGTTGAAAACAGGATAAATTTCACTCATTTTGAAGAAAAATAGCACAATAGCTGTCGAGTTATCCCCTACTGTGGGCCAAGCAGCTTTGAAAAAATGGGAGGTGAAACCCTTAGGGCCTGGGACCTTGTCATCTTTGATGAAAAGCATTGCACCTTTAACTTCCTCTGCACTTATTTCCTTAGTGACACTTTCTTTGTCTTCATAAGGGAGTGAGGCTTGCAGAAGCTCAGCTAGGAACTCAGTGGAACCACCTTCCACATTAGCGTCTGCTGTTCTTATAATAATCTTAAAGTATGCAATTGAGTGATCGACAATTTGTTGATATGTCTCAAGATTATTCCCTCCTCGTCCTGCAGTATTCTGGAGGCACTATTAGATTGTATGATAGCCACTATATTGCGAAAGAAACTGGCATGATGATCACCCTCTTGAGTCCACTACACTCTAGAATTCTGTTTGAAATGGCTTTTTTCAGCTAGTTGCACCTCATTGTATTCCATAGCCAGGACTTTTTCCTGTTCAAAAAGATCAGCGGCACTACTAACTAGCAAGGAAACCTGAATGGCGTCAAGTTCCACTCTTTTTGCTTCTACTTTGCACAAGATATTCCCAAAGTGTGCAATGCTAAAATTCCTGACAACTGGTTTAAGCCTTTTCATCTTTTTAAATAGACTTACCATAGGGCTTCTAAAAGCCCACTCCCTCTGAGAGGTTTCAACTGTTGCCATGAAATCAGCATGCGTAGTCCAGCAGTTGAAGAACTTGAAGGGTTTAGGTGAGGAGTAACTAGTGGCACACAGATTAACCAGTGGTGGGCAGCAGTCAGAAGATTCTGGGGCAGGAAATGCAACATGAGAATCTGTGAAAGTAGAGAGCCAGGCTTCATTAATAAGAACTCGATCTATTTCATGGCTACAAAACCCTCCCTTTGATTATTTGTCCAAGTATGAAGGGGACCAGTAAAGGCATGATCAAAGACAAAAAGTTGGGAAATACACTCTTTGAGATCCTTGATATTAGCACTGAGAGATAGAGACCCATTACAAGATGAACTTTCAGTAGGGGAAACAATAGTGTTAAAATCTCTTGCTATGATCCATGGGGCATCAACAAGAGAGCCATGGAGGGACTGAAGCTTGCACTGTAGACTTCACCTTTCAATTCCCTCATTATAGGCGTAGACTACAGTGATATAAAACTTCTGAGCCTTGAATGTGGCTGCAAAAGAAATAACTTGGGCCTAACAAAGAGATCAAGTCAACTTTTAAATGATTCCTCGAAAGAAACCAAATTCTACCATTGTAAGCCTCTGAATAATTGTGAAATGTACTCCAGCCAGAGAAATTCTTATTGAGAATAGAGTGCATATTCTGCTTTTTAACTCTAGTTTCTAAAATCATGCTACTTTTACTTTAAGATCAGACAACCTTCTAACAACATGTCTCTAAAAGACATGCTACTTTTACTTTAAGATCAGATAACCTTTTAACAACCTCTCTCTGTTTTAGAGGATTATTTAATCCTCTAACATTCCAGAATAACAAAATCATTGAGAAGAGAAAGAGGAACAAACTCCATGGGCAGATATCACTCCCCTGTCTTTTTAATCTTTGTCAATAGGTCATTTCCTTTTTGTTTTCAAAGCTTTCATCAAATCAGTAACACCAGCTGCTGCTGCTCTTGGATGCCTTGCATCAACTGCTATACTTACGTTGTCCGGTTGACCAGTACCCTCAACTGACTCATTGCATTCGGCCAAGATTGCAAATCTATTCTTGGAACTTGAGGAAGCCATGTTAACAGGTTTTGGAATTGGGGATGGGATGCTACGTTGATTAACCATGTACCAAGAGAGTTATCTTTCAAGGCATTTTCCTCAAGTCTACAACTATCATTAATTTCATTAGTTACCTCAGGATGGATTACTACTCTGCCCTTTGTCAACTTGTGCTTTTGAAACCCAAACCCAAACTTCCGCAGCAACTGCAGGCTTCTTGGTGCAGGATTTGCCCCACGACCAAAGATATTACAATGTGAACCTTCTGAGGAAACCATGGAATATCCACCTGAAGTGTTACAATTGTTTCATCCTGGAGAATCAAGTCACTAGTACAAGATACCTCCGCAGCCGTATCAATCTCAATACAAACTTAGCGTAAGTCAATCTCTACTGAGACGCCATGATCTTATCCATAAACAGGTGAGTACCTATAGCACTAGCTATGTATTTGAGCCTCTTTTGGTAAAAAGTTCAAGGGGAATATTCCCAAGGTGAACCCATATCGGAAGCTTTTTCATGTTAAAGTCAAGAGATTTCATTCCTGACTCCCATTTCCTCACAATGAGAGGCTTATTCTCGATGTGCCATGGACCCTATTCCAGAACCTTATCTTGAACTTCAGAGTTCGAGAACTGCATAACAAAAAGATTCAATCCGGCAGGTTTGATCTCAAAGGTACCGTACTTGCCCCATAGTAACGTAACTAGTCTCTGAAATTGACTAAAGTTAGGAATCTTACCAATGAATTTGCACGACCGCCGCATTTTGCCATTGCGAAATTCCATCATCAAAGACGTCAATGGAAGATTTGACAATGGCTGTGCCATTTTGAATTTCAGGAGCAAAAAATTGCAGAGAGTTTTCGTTAGGAACAGAGAAAAAAATTTCAATCCAAAGGAGAAACATCAGCAGGAACAGTTGTAACCGTTTCTGAATGATTACTCGTTGAGCTTTTTCCTTGCGCGCTCAATCTCGAGTTCGCCGATGGAGGAAAATCAGCAAGGCCACCATTAAAATCATCCATTGCAGAAAAGAAGATCTCAACCAATCAAGCACAGGTTCCACAGCAACCGAGTAACACAATCAACAAATCAGCAGCAAGTTAATCCCGAATCAGAAAAGATGAGACAAGAACTCCAAAATCACATATTCAAGAACCAACTCAAATCAGAACAATAAGCAAAAAATCGCACAGCGAAGTGGAAAAATCACAAACTGTAGATGGATACACTAAGAAAAAAGATTAAGAAAGGCGAGAAAATGAGGGAAAGCGTAGGAAGATTTCTACACTCCAAAAGCTTGATGATGCGGGCCGAGAGAATTGTCCAAACGTATGCTGCCCCCTGTTTTCCCCCGTCATGCGCGAGATTAGTTATTGTATTTTGCAATACAAAATAACTTAACTTAAGCATGCAATTTTTTTTTTTTTTTACTTTTCATTTGATAAGCCCTATGAAGTTTTTATTTGTTGAAAATTAATGAAACTGTTATTCTATCTTTAAAGAAGAAATTATTATCGTTTATGTAGTCAACAGGAATTATAATAGATATTTATAATATTTATTTAAATAAAATATAATATGAAACTACAAGAAATGTTTATACTTTTAATATAATATACAATTTTAATAAATATTAAAACTGTTTAATATATTAAAAATGTAAACAGTGTTGGTAACCTTGAAAGTTGAAACTTACTTTACCTCACTTCAAAACCATAAAAAAAGTAAGGAACGGAAAAAAAAATGGTCAAAGCAATGAAATAGTCTAACAATATTTGCAATCACTAATCAATCTTGTAACCTCCCCCACCCAAACCCCAAATTTATCTCAAAAGCCTGCGATTCTCTTGCCATGTCCGACATTCTTTCTTTCTTTGTTTCTTTGTTTGTTACCAGAACCAAGATTCTATTCTTGTTCAATGTTCCCTGAATGGTAAAAAGGATAGGAGGTGATCGAAAAGCAAAAAAAAATAAAATAAAATTGTAGAGCAGTAGCAAGCGTCCGGGAGGGAAGTAGAGTTGGTAATGGAGGGATTGGACAGCATCATAGAGAGATTGTTGGAAGCTAGGAATAACCGAGGGAAAAGAATCCACCTAAGTGACTCCGAAATCAGACAACTTTGCCTCACTGCCAAGAAACTCTTTCTCTCCCAACCTAATCTACTTCAATTAGAAGCTCCCATTAACATCTGCGGTACTCCCCTTTTTCTTCTTCATCTTCTTCTTTCTTTATATATATATATATATATTATCATTTTCTCTATGAAATATTGAAATAAGAATTATTCACCGTTTCTTCACAATTATACAGACATATATATACATACACACACACACACACACACATATATAAAAATTCTCAATGCCGTTTGCGCATTTATACTTGAAGTATTTGGTATAGGTGCCTGAATTCATCCATCACAGATTATTCAATAGCTTATTCCTTTTCCAAATCTGGTCTTCTTCATACACTAATTCCAAATTCATTCAAAGTTTTCAACCTTTTCATTAATGTTTTACATATGTTTGGTAAGCTTCTGAACATTATTGTGTCTTCTCAAAGAATGAGGCTTAACTATTACCACCTAGTAAGTGCCAACTTCGATCAAGTGCAAGAACTGGTAAATAACTAACCATTTAGACCTCCAAAAGTTATTGAAACTTAAATAGATGAGGGAGCACCTGTTGCGATTTCATGAGTTCGGCCTAGAGACGAGATTTTGCTAACAAACTTTGCCTTGTATATGTGCAATTTTAGATATATTGTAGGATAGGGGAGATGGAGAATTTGTCAAGTTGGTATTTTATCATTATTTAATTTCATAAGTTTCTGGTTTACAGATTTAAAATCAGAAATCTCAAAATATTGCATGGCATGCTACTGAGATTATGTGTTACTACGTTTAAGCAGTGAATAAAAATCAAAGAAATTTGCCTCTCTTTTCTACTCAAGTCAATCTTTAGTTACATCACTTGTGTGTTCACAGGTGATATACATGGCCAATATTCAGACCTTCTTCGGTTGTTTGATTGTGGTGGATTTCCACCAAAGGCCAACTACTTGTTTCTTGGAGACTATGTGGACAGAGGAAAGCAAAGTATAGAGACTATATGTCTCCTCCTTGCTTACAAGATAAAATTCCCAGACAACTTTTTCCTCCTTCGAGGAAACCATGAATGTGCTTCTATCAACAGAATCTATGGGTTCTATGATGAGTGCAAGCGCCGTTTCAGTGTCCGTCTGTGGAAGGTATTTACAGATTGCTTCAACTGTTTGCCTGTGGCTGCGGTTGTTGACGAGAAAATACTCTGCATGCATGGTGGACTTTCGCCAGATATGCACAGCTTGGATCAAATAAGAGCCATAGAAAGGCCAATAGATGTTCCAGACCAAGGCCTTCTCTGTGATCTTCTCTGGGCAGATCCGGATAGAGACATCAGTGGTTGGGGTGAGAATGACAGGGGTGTCTCCTATACTTTTGGCGCTGATAAAGTAGCTGAGTTCTTAAAGAAACATGACCTTGATCTCATATGCCGTGCTCATCAGGTCTTACTTGATGTTTTCCATTATTTCAAATTTAAACTTTTATGTGTTTCTTAGTTTCTTTTTTTTTTCTTGGTAATATACGTTAAAAAAGAGAGATTAACTGATGTTTCCGGTAAAAATAATTGATAGGTGGTGGAAGATGGTTATGAATTCTTTGCAGACAGGCAGCTTGTAACCATATTTTCTGCACCAAACTATTGTGGAGAATTTAATAATGCAGGTGCAATGATGAGCGTGGATGCAAGCCTGCTCTGCTCATTTCAGATTCTTAAGCCCAGTAAAGCAAAGATGGGACTGCTGGAGTAATTTGCATTTGGCGGCCAATGAAAGTAAGTTGGAAATATAAGGATGGTTTGGATGGATTTTTGGACTCTTTTTGGATGTACTGTTCTGTTGTATATGCAACTGGCCAAGCATCAGAAAGCTGTCATATATATATATATATATAGAGAGAGAGAGAGAGAGAGAGTATACCTTATACAACAGAGTAGCAGTTGCAAAGCAGAAAACGCAACAGATGCCTGATGGTATTAACATAATTGTCCAAATCTCCCATCTATTTTTGAATTCTAGTTTATAGACATGCATTCTCCTTAACTCTTTGAAGAGTTATTCGGGTACGTATTGTTAATTTCTTATCATGCCTAGCTGCATCTGTCTTTCTTTTTTTCTTTTCTTTTTTTTTCTTTTTTTCTTTTTTTTTTTTTTTTCAAGAATTCATTCGTTAAACTGCTAGACTATTGAGTCTATGACTAGTCACTGATGACTATGTAAGCACTCTTTCTGTCTCTACCAAATCTCAATCACCACTCACATGACTATTCCAAAATCAAGACAACTCAGCAAACCAACGCAATTTATCTTTTCTCTAGCAATGAAATTAAATTTCACAATCAAACATTCATTTTTTTTTTTTACCAAATTGTATAAATAATTTTTGTTCCATGCTCAACATGCGGATTTAGTTTCTGTACAATAATATGAAAATTTTTAGTCCTACTAGTATCAGGGATATTAATCTCAGTACAACCATAAACGTTTTTCTATTTTTTCCGTTACCTTGAATGATGTGGACATCCCTTCTCTGACGTGGCACCTAAGATATGACATTTAACAGGGTATTAGATGACAATGTTGGATTGAGCAAGTTTTGCCGTTCTCTTTGCTTCTCTCGCTTGTTTTTATCTGGCAATATTTGCAAGGTGATATTTCAGCAATGGAATAACGGAGATTCGGATATTTATAATTATTTAATTTATTTTTTTGTGAATTTAGATATTATAAATTTAAAAAAAAATACGAATTCAAATATTATAATTAATATTTACAGTGGATTCGAATTAAATGTAGATATAAATATTTAGATATTTATTATTCGAATCTGCAGTACTTTTACGGATAATAGATTTAGATATCTAAATTTACTGTTTAAATTCGTATTATTTTTGTGAATAATGGATTCAGATCTGATTCCATTTTTTATTTATTTGTAAGTTGCATAAATTTATGCTTATAGAAATAATTGAACCTTGGCTTTCAAGATTAGATACTTACTAAATTCGGATCTTTAGTGGATTTAAATGTATGACAAGTAATATTATTTAATTAAAATTCGAATTTGATAATAATCTGTAGATTTAATGTAGAAAATAAGTGGATCCAAAATTTAAGACACTTAGGTTAATTTGAATATTATAAAAAAAATGCAAATAAATCTGCTGCCACTTCTCATTTGTTCCTAATCCTTTGTTTAAGTTTAGGGTTAAGTGTAGCATCAACATGCAGATAATTTACTTTTTGGGAATACACAGAGTGGTGAGTGCGCAGATGTATTTAACAAATTTTCACTGTAGTGTAATTGGGGTTATAACAGTTATTGAGATTTAAGTGCGAGATTTTCGTCCTATCAATGCTTGTGAGAATAATTTCAGGAAATTTTTTCCCCAATTGCATACATGCATACATACCTGTATGCAAATATGATATCATAAAACTAGCAAGAAGAAAGTTCCTCTTGACCAGAACAATAGTTGGTGGATATGGGTATAGTTCTTAGCAGAAAATAAAACAAAAGGAATTATAAAAAGAAAATATTCAGTTCGATTTTTGTTGGAAACCGCGTTACCTTTTCTTGTGGAGTTCAATGCTAATAACTAAGCAGTAATATCGAATACCTATCAACAAACCATCCATAGATAAATTGTTACTTTTGAACTAAAAATCTGATCTAAATAAACAGCAGAACTTGTTGAGTTCAGACTAATAATAATAACAACAGCTTAGGATAGGAAAACAGCCCTCCTGGTCTTGAAATGCTTACCATATGATCAAATAGTTGATACATAGATAGAACTACAACTTGCACCAGAAATAGGAAAACAATTTTACCTATTTAATCAGGGACCAAAAAACAACAGGCATGCTACGCACTATGAACAATTACACGCACCAAAAAAGAAAAAAAAAAAAAGAATCCCCAAAAAGAAATATTAAAGAAATAAATAAAGAATAGGCTCCCTCCGTCTTACGTCACCCATCAAGGATTTAAAAAGAAAAAAAGAGTTTAAACCCATGTTACAAAAGTCATTTATCAAACGAAATATATATTGGAAAACCTAAATATGGACAGAAGATGGTGGGGGTGTTGCTCGTGTATCCTCCCTTTCAGGTACAGGTAGTGAGGTGGGTGAAGAAGCAGGTAGGAGTAGGACATCATCAGTTTCGGAGCTGGAGACATCCTTTGCTTCCTTCTTCAGTGGGGTGCTAGGGCTTGTACAAGGGGAACGGGAAGGGGTGACCTCCACCTCCACCTCAGAAGGTGGGGGTGGAAATTCGGAAGGCATTTTTGAGCAGGGGAAGTTGAAGGGATATGCAACTTCTGTTACTTCTTCAGCTCCCTCACCTAAGCACACGACATCCTGCATGCTCAGTTGATGATACTCTACTATTTCCCTTAGAAATCGGTTCTCCCTTGCATATATTGAATTCTCATGCGCAAAACGTGCCTTTTCTGCCAAGAGACTCTCCAGCTGAACTCGAATCTGACATCATATTCCATTTCCAACGTTCAAAACTATTACCGATATAATTATTTATTACTGCAATTACTTCTGCTTTCATGCATGTAGCAGTAACTCAAGTACACCAAAGAAAAAGTCTTATATGTACCAAATCATCATCTGCAGGATTATCCCCCTTCTCTCGACTCTCCCGAAGGACTTTATTCTCCTCCTCTAGTTGAGCACATCGTTCCTTTGCAAATGCCAAATCTGCTTTAACAGTTTTCAGCTCCCGAAGAAGCAGTTTTGCTTTAGCAGCTGTGGCCACTGCAACCTGTGAATGAAGCAAAACAAAGCCAAATCATACAATTAACTGGACGCTAGACTGGACATGAAGATCTTGGCTCATAATCTACTACTCCTAATGACATTACTAGAGTTCAACCACCCATTTCAGAAGTTATATTTAAACTTCTGTGCATAGCCCATAATGCAAGTTGCATTTAGCAATAACCAAATTATTATGGAAATAAGAAATAACCTAAAAGAGGCTATTTTATAATTTCTAAACTGCACTGTTCAATAATGCAGTTAAGTCGATATTGTAAGCATTCAGGATAAGAAATTTGGTAGATGATTGAGTAGCAGGCAGACCAAGGTCTCTGTAACTGGTAACTTGAACCTGAAGTGATTTTGAGAAATTCACAGCCTTGTTTGATTCTCAACTTGAAACAATCAATGCTTTCACTATATGACTCAGTGACACAAAATTTTGCCACCTTACGTCGCGAGATGCCTTGAGCTGGGTTTCATGGTTGGTCTGATTCTGGAGCTGTGTTGGTTGCATCAAAGGTTGCTGCAATGTGCTATTGACCTGATTTTCTGCCTCGGTACTGTCCCCTTTACGTCTGATTTGAAGCTTGCGCGTTTCTTGGATAATATCTTGGGTTTTACTTTCCACAATTGTTCGACCTTCCTGCAAAGACGACAAATTGTTTTCAGGAAGACAGTTTCATTTCTGCAAATTCTTATCTTGGATCTTTAAATAAAAAAAAAAAAAATTGAGATTGGAAAAGCAATAAAAGAGCTACATACGGAGCAAAAATTATTGATTAGAATGAATGAGACGATTTTATAAATGAAAGAAGTTTGCCCATGAGAAGAGGATAACAAAATTTTAGCCCAAACAAGTTCATATCTCACCTCAAAAGCCTTTTCAAATGTGCCACCAATTTGATGAAGAGAAGAGGTGAGCTTATCCAAGCCCCTGCGTATTGTAGGATTGTCCATTCTTCTAAAGCCCTCAGTTGGCTGTCGGTTCTGCTATTGAGAAGAACTAAGCACAAGTATAAATTTTGAACATATAAACAAATGAAGCCATGAGAAAATGGAGCATTAGGTATTGCCTCAGCATTCAGCAGAAACGCCGATAACAAATCAAATTAGAATTACTTTGAAGACCCCTTTCCTCTCACTATTAGCAGCATCGACAAAGAATTTAAGAACTCACCTGGGTAGCTTTTGAGGCATCCAACATATGCGATGATCCCACTCTGCCATTGCCAGGCGTTTCAATTTGCTGAGAGACAGTATCATCGTCGAGAATGGCTTTGGCTTTTCGAGCAAGAACACCCCAGAACCCTTTCGAATCATTTCTTGAATCTTCATTGGCATTAAAGCCCTACAATTAGGATTAGACAACAGCAAAAAACGAAAATAATAATAAATCCATTATAGGCACATAAAAAATCGATTAAAAAATAAGCATTGGTGATACTTTCGATCAAAACCAGAAAGGGAACAAAGTAACAACCAATTATACGCAACAAAATATATTAGATAACTGTAATCAAATTACACAAAAAGAAAATGAAGAATATGGTATCTGATTCTGATGTAAAAGGTAATGATAATGATAAGCTTTCATTTTGCGAAAAGAGAGAAAGAGAAAGAAAAGACCTTAGATCTTGAAGGTTGGAAATCAGAAGCAGGGGAGTGGGTCTTGGGAGCAGCAGAGGAAGAACGGAGGGCCTGAGCGGCGAGAGAATTGGTGGAAGATAGCGAAGAAGAGAAAGAATAGGAGGAGGTGAATGTCTTGCTGTCGTTGTCAGCTGGTGGTGGATGGTGAATCTCTTCCTTGAACGTCGACGATCTGCTTATTCCCTGCCTTCTCCTGTATGCCATTTTTTTGTAAATTCCAAATAAAGAGGGAATTGAATTGAACTGTAAAAACTAAGGATCGGGATATGAAATCTATTGCTCTCTCGGAGTTTGGCCCTAACTAACTTCCCCTCCTTTCTTAGCCAACCAGATTTAAAAAAAAAAAATGAAAATGAAAAAGAAAAAAGCTCTTTGGTTTGGCTTTGGGTTTGTGTCGACAAATATATTAAGTTCCAGTTCTTTGAGTTATGCTAGGCTGGTTGGCTGCATGTTACTTGTATTTTAAGCCACCTCTACCTTCTCCTTTTGGTTTACCCTTTTTTTTTCATATATATATATATATACACATATACATATAATAAATAATTCCACACTTTTCGTTTTGTCGGCTTCCATAAGCATTGGATTTCCCATTATTTTTAGCATTTTTTCTTAATAAAAATCATAAAATTTAAATAAAAAATAAACATATTATTATGCAATACTATTTTATTGAATAGATAATGGTTGTGATGAGATAAAAACGTTAACATAGAGCCTGTGTTTCATTTTCATACTATATGTGGAGTACTATATTTATATTTATAAAATTTTGAAGGCAGGGCAAGTTAATAATTTATGTATTTTGAGTTGATGGGATGCACATTTCCATTTCAATACCACCAAAACAGAAATGAATACATAACCCAAACAAGACAGTTTAATAAAATCTAATCCGAAATATTTTACATCTCCTAATCCTACTCTTTCTATATATATTAATTAAGAAATACTCTTCCTGAGGTTTGAAGAATTATGGACAAAACATGGCATAGTCTTTGATACATATATATATATATATATATTTCCTTGCGACTGGGTCTTAAATTTGTTGCAAGTTTAGAATTTGAGCTATTAGCCATATGATGGAGCGCCCTAGCTTCAAATTCTTCACTCATCACCCTTTTACCACTTCGTTTCTTGTCTGCACAAATTCCAACTTAAAACGTTTCTATCTGGATCAGTTTAATAACCTTAAAGACTTCTTCTTTTTTTTGCTAGTTGAATGATTCCAGTCTGTAAAACAAAGGGAAGGGAGGGGAGGCTGCTTTATCATCATATCATATGTTGGAATATTCCATTGACACCCTGGGAA
Source organism: Adansonia gregorii (assembly GCA_038382025.1). Taxonomy (NCBI): domain Eukaryota; kingdom Viridiplantae; phylum Streptophyta; class Magnoliopsida; order Malvales; family Malvaceae; genus Adansonia; species Adansonia gregorii. The sequence continues at coordinate 3,920,661 of JBBYHO010000001.1, read as the reverse complement.
GTGGGTTGATCTGATAAGAAACAACGAGTCATGTTACTTGAGATTGAGACACTAAAGCAAAAGAGACAGGGTTGACGATTAAATTCCCAGAAAAGAAAACCACAAGGCTTATCAGTTACCACAACTAATTGGATGGTATTCATGGGCTTGCTCATGGCTTCCCTGCACGTCATTTGGCTGTGGGTTTGAAATAATTGCTTACACAATATATGACAAACAATCCCATGATAGGACAACGACAAATTAGCATCCTCTATGAACATGATTGAACATTATTTACTCATTATGCTTATTGAAAAATGCTATAATATAAATGCTATTCGAGTATCTGAATGAATAAAATAATCCCAACATAGATTTACTGCCAAAAAGCATTAAATCCCGAAAACTGTAGTGTTCATTTGCTACTTTAAGTGGCACTATTACTTCTTAATTGTAGTTTCTTCTAATGTCCATTCCAAGTGAAAGCCAAAAGGATGCAAAAGAACGAGACGAAATCATGGGAATTGGACAATAGAGGGTTACACAAGGGGTTTTATTTGATTACAACTTCAAGAATGTTTGCCCCATAAGCAAGGCCAGCAGCCAGGCCTGAGGTATTGACTTTCATTCAAGAGGGTAACAAAAGGGTTTTCACAACGCTTGGTCAGATGAAATATATAGTATTGGTAGCAATGCAGCATGCGTGCATCCGATGTCAAATACTAGTCTTATGTGTTGAATGTCTCTTCATACACTTGTTCTTTCCTTGTTAACGATTAACCCCCTTATAATCCTTACCCCTTACTCATGCTAGCTACGCTTCCTTCTTTAATTCTGTTTTTCCTAACTTCATAAAGTTATTGTCGATGTTTCAGCTTGTTGCATTCTTCTCTTTGGAAGGTTGGATGAAGACTCTGAAAGATTTTTCAAGATGAGCCTTTTCCTGTTGGCCGTACCCACTTGAAGAGTAGTGGTTTGGTCGTTGATCACTCTGGCCAGCTAGCATTATGTAATCTATGTAGAACAAGTCTGGCACCTGAAAATGAGGCAACATACCATCTTGAAACCTTTGGTCAATCTGCGGATGGCCTGTTTTTTGTTGCCTGATGAAGCTGAAGCAGAAGATGGTTATGAACTCGGTTCATGTGTATTAAAGAAGGTGCCAAATTGGTTCCTACCATCAGTAGCTCTGCCTAGGACGATGGTAGAAACTTGCTTTTCTGTGCTGCTGCTATTGCCGGTATTGTTGCTGTTGTTCTTGTCTTATGGTTAGGCATACCACTAAACCAAAGGGGGAAAAGGAGCAGGTGGTGGTGGTATCTCTTTTGATAAGTTTCAGAAATCTGGCGGGTAATTACTTCTTCCTCCATATTCGTAGGTAGTGTTTCTGTTTTAACTTCAAGTGTGAATGGTTATAAATGCCAACCTTGCCATCACAGCTTAGCATCAAATGTTTTTTTTTTTTTTCGGTTTGGTCTACCTTCCAATCATAACTTATGGCCCCTAGAATTTTTTCCTCAAGTTTAAAGTGCTTTTCCAAGATTTCTTTCCCCCCTTTTTTTTGAATGGTTAACTTTGCGTCGGCGTACTTAATTTTATTTTGATTATTAAATTAACATGAGTACCTGATGTGCTTTAGTAAACTGCTGCACCTCAATGCATTTTAGGGAGAACTAATTATCTCTGGGCTTAAGGGCATTTCACCTCTAACCACAATTCATTCGCTGATTCCATATTCAGTTTGTACATCCACTTAGTTTCACCCAAACTTCTTCTTGATCATGGATAGATCACCCAAGTTCAAGTCCATAAGCAATCAATGACAATTGCCCTATGAAGACTCACTTTTTGCTACAGCTCTAGTAGGTTCTCTTAACCAAGCCACTGCCTATGAGTCACCAGCTCATTCTTTAACAGACACACAGTCAGAGCCTAGTGTTCCTCACACTGCTTAGAAGCTTGCGGTTTCATGTTCTATTTCATCCCCCGATGGGGATTCCTCTCACCTTTCCCTTACGATACTATTTTGTTATCAGTCACCCAGCAGTATTTAGCCTTGTAAGGTGGTCCTTGCTAATTCACATGAGATTCCATGTGGCCCATGCTATTTGGGTCAGGGCGTAAGCTAGTGATGCTTTTGGTTACTAGACTATCAACATCTAGGGTTTGGCACTTCACAGCTTCGCTTAGTAGCACAATGCTTTTATTGCTCTGCAATAACCCTATTTTAATGATTTAGGCTACTTCCATATTCAACCAAAACTGATTTTTTTTCTAATTTCCTTATACAGAGGCAACTCCCCCACCCACCCCTTGATACGAGGAAGAAGTTAATAGCCATCAGCTGTTATTATTAGTTGTCAATGAAGGTTGTTAAGTCTGTTAGTTAGATGTTAATCAATGATTCTTGATTGTAATTGCATTCTATGAAGGATATATAATCTACACAAAAAGAAGGAATGATCATTAACACAATAACTAGATTCCTACATCTTTCAACTCTTCTCTCTTCCCTATTCTTTGTTCTTTTATTTAATTGTACATGTATTGCTCGAGAGTATTCTTTAACTTAGCTCTCTTACATGCTATTAACATCATCGTCATTCGAGATTTACGCGCAGCATTTTGGTATCAGAGCCACGATCTTGGTACCATGGCAGACAGAATAAGATCCCATGACCTGTGAAGATTAGAAGAAATAATCAAAGAGTTAATGAACAAAATACAAGGGCAAGAAACAATTAAAAAAGGGTCATAGCATCCCTCAGAAGTAATATTACAACCTTCAATGTGCAGCAAACAATACTAGAACCTGTAACCAATGTTCAGACAAATAATGGCCAATATTTCTCAACAAGCCTGTCCAAGGTTGAATTTCCTTGTTTTAATGGTGAAGATCTGAAGGGGTGGTTATACAAGTGTCAACAATTTTTTTAAGTTGATCACACACTAGAGGGAGCTAAAGTAAAGTCGACAGTCATCAACCTTGAAAAGCAAGCCCTCCAATGGCACTAGAATTAAGTTAGTGACAAGGATGGCAATGAACCAAGCAACTGGGATACCTAAGTGCAAGGCCTTGAAACAAGATTTGGAGATAAATGGTACAATAACACCATGACAAAACTGTTGAGTCTCAAACAGAGAGGTACGGATGCTGATTACCAAAACAGATTTGAGTTATTGTTAGGTAGGGTTGATGTCTCAGAAATTTATGCTATTTATTTCCTTTAGAATGGCCTAAAAAATGTGATTCAATGATTATTTAGAATGTTATGCCTAAAACTTTACCCTATGCAATTGCAAGGAACAACCTTCAAATCTTTACATCAAGAGCTTACCCAAAGCAACAAGAAACCACCTCTTCTATCTACTAATAATTTTATAAAATAGAGTTATTAGATCTCATTATTCATATTAAATTAACTAAATCTTAGAGATTTTTATTTAAAATTTTATTTATAGTAGTATTATTTTATTTATTTTTAATGATTTTTAATTTAGTATTATTTATTTTTCTTATATTTTAATTGCTTAGTTATTTAAATATTTTTTTATATTTTTTGTAGTTTAAAACTTAAATGAGTTTCCAAAAGTATAATAATATGATCAAGAAGTAAAGTGAATTCAATCAAAAAAAGTAATTAAGTTTGGCAATTTTCAAAAATAATATTTTCAAGCTACTTAGAGACCAAGTTTCACCCTTAGGGTTTCACTTATAAATAGGGCTTGTAGGATTAGATTTAGAGAGATTACAAAGATAATCCCATATATTCTATAGTTTTATTTGTCTCTAGTTCTTGGAAGATGAAAGAAGCTGCTATAATATTCAAGAAGCTACAGAAATTTTAAAAAAGCTTAAAGATCAAAGAATCAGTCAATTTTAGTTCTCTTTCTCTTTACTCTTTTTGTCTTTATTATGTTATTTATGTTGATTTTATATTTTATATATTTATTATGAACTAGATTTATTTTTTAGGATTGCAATAGAACTCACATATAATTTAGATTATTGTATTTTCTTTTCTTGATTTAATGATATTTTAGTTATTTGTTTAATCTCGTTCTTAATGTTTATAATTGCTTGATCACCAATTAGATTGATTTATTAACTTAATGAACTTGGAAAAGGGAATTTTGTGTTTAAACCTAGATTGAATAACATATATTTCATATTCATTTATTAGGATGAATTGATCTACATGTTAGATAGGATTATACGAGCATGCCATAAGTTTCTTTTAATTCAATTTGCATAGAAATATAGTAAATTGATTAAGAGAGATATTTTTATAAGACTATCAGATGATACTTATAAATAAATTAAAACTCTAATTTAACAACTCAATATTATTAGTAAGAAAATAGGTTTTATTCAAATAAAGTGTTAAGGAAAATTGTAATCCTAAACTTCTATTATTTATTGCTTTATTATTATTATTATTATTATTATTATTATTA
>JBBYHO010000001.1:3901715-3916121 GCA_038382025.1 Adansonia gregorii | reverse complement strand
TTATTATTATTATTATTATTATTATTATTATTAATTTTTAATCGATTGTATAAATAAAACAAAATTATTTTAATTTTAGTACTTAATAAATTTAATATCAATTCTTAGTGGGATCGACACTCTACTTTATCACTAAATTACTTGTTGTGATACATGCACTTGTGTCATTAATTTCGACGACACCTACACCAACAGCCTTACCAAGAAACACGATCAAAAACCCCCCTTCGAATAAACACCACTGTTAGGAAAGGCCTTATAACTCGATTAAGATCAAAGCCAGTTTTGAACTTGATGAAAAGAAGGCAAAGGGTTTATGTTTTTGGTGCGGTAAAAAGTATGAACTGGGTCATGATTGTAAGAAGAAGAGGCAGTTGCACCTTATTGAGGTTATAAACTGGGGGAAGATATTGGTGGGGAGGAGAGAGGAAATGTGCTAGAAGCGGATGAGGATACTCCCCAAATTTCAGTGCATGCTATTTAGGCATGGTGGTCAAAGGATACAATACTATTAGGGTTATTGCACATGTAAAAAAGAGGGCGCTGCATGTTTTGATTGATTCCGGAAGCACGCACAATTTCTTAGATCCATATATTGCCAAGAAATTAGGCTGCAAGATAGCTCATATCAGACCTTTGAACGTGATTGTTGGTTGATGACAATAGCTTGGCCTCTGCAGCTGAGTGTAAAGGGGTAACTTAGACACCGCAGGGAACAACCTTCACTACGGATGTGCTTTTGCTTCCTCTAGGCAATTGTGATATGGTGCTTGGGGTCCAGTAGCTTGAAACATTGGGGAATATTAAATGGGATTTCAAACAGCCTCGAGTCAAATTCATCATCCAAGGAAAGAGACATGTTCTTAGAGGTAGTATACAGCCAGTGAAACTTAAGAGAGTGAATGAAAAGCGGAATAGTTAAGTGCTGTCTCACAATGGAGAATGCTCGTTAGTACAATTGTGTAGTCTGCAGCTACGCCAGGAACTAACCTTGCTGTGTGCTTTCAAGGAGCCAGAGATGGTTGAAGAAGAGATTCCAAAAGAAGTACTAGTGCTGTTAGAAACTTATGCCCCAATCTTTCAAGAACCTCACAGTTTGCCACCATGCAGAGGTCATGATTACCATATACCTCTTAAAGAAGGAATTAATGCCATCAACTTGAGGCCTTATAAGTATTAGATTCAAGGTTGATGCAGCATAGCAGCAGTCCATTTTCTTCCCTTATGGTGCTGGTAAAGATAAAAGATGGTAGCTGGAGGATGTGCATAGATTACGGGGAACTTAATAAAGGGACTATTAAAGATAAGTACCCTGTCACTCTCATTGAGGAGCTCTTGGATGAGTGGCATGGTTCCACCTTGTTTTCCAAGATTGACTTGAGAGCAGGTTGCCATCAAATCAGGATGTTCCCATCGGATGTTCATAAAATGACATTCAAAGCTCATAATATTCATTGTGAATTCTTGGTTATGCCTGTCGGGTCAATTAACCCCCCCTCTACCTTCCAAAGTCTCATGAATGACATTTTTACGCCCCATTTGAGGAAGCTGATTTTAGTTTTCTCGATGACATACTGATCTATAGCAGAAGGTTGCAGGATCATTTACAGCACCTGGAATGTACTTTTAAACTGTTGCAACAACATTCCTTGTTGGCGAAGAGAAGTGTGTGTTTATTTGCTCAATATAAGACCGAGTACTTGGGGCATTTCATTTCAGCCGGGGTGTCTACTGATCCTAGAAAAATATCTGCCATTCAAAAGTAGCCTGTTCCAATAACTGTTAGCGAGCTGACAGGGGTTTTGGGTTAACAGGGTATTAAAGAAGAGTCATTAAGAACTTTGGCATTATATGCAAACCCTTGACTGATTTGTTAAAGAAAAAATCAGTTTGGGTGGAATAAAGAAGCTGCTGTGGCCTTTTAGATGGTCAAAACAGCCACAAGCAACCCAACAATCTTAGGACTGCCAGATTTTTCACAGGAGTTTTGCATTGAAACAGATGCTTCAAGGACAGGGATTGGGACAGTATTGATGCAAGGGGGTCATCCGTTAGGAAAGGACAGAAAGACGATGGTTCATCAGCCATGCTCCAATTTGAATGACCAGGTTAGTTAACATATATATCTACATATATATATATATATATATATACAAAGTATTAAGTGCTAAACAAGATGACTTAAACTATATTTAATTCAAATTTAAGATTTCTACACTCTGAATTTCTTTTGGCTCCACTCAGCCAGCGGGCCTAGGATTTTGATTACTTTAAAATTTCCAGGAGAGGTACGCAGCTTAATAACAAATGAAATTCAAATCCATCCCTATTTAGATGTTGGCAAGTTATGAACATCTAACAAGCTGCTGATATTGACAAATGATATCAATAGGAAGATAAAAAATAGTAAAAGCACTCCTTCAAAGCTCTTGTGTAAGCACAGTTATGCCTCACTTCATTGCTGTGGGGCTCAGTGACATAAGCTGTGACCTTGGCCTTTCAAAGAATTGAAGATTCCAACTAATCTGCTCAGGGCATCAGGCCATCAACACTGACTGCTAGCATGGAAATAAATACCAAAAGGAACTGCCTGCTGGTTCTAAGTTCTAACAGAGCATTGGATTGGCACTTGGCACAGTTTTAGAAGAGTACATTAAGATAGAGAATAATCCATCCCGCCATGGAGAAAACTGCAAAAATATGAACCCAGAACAGCACAGCAGCTGCCTCTTTTCCACAGCCTCTTAAATTAGCAACAGCACCTGCAGACAACCAGAGAAGGAAAAAAAGGTCGAAAACCAGAGAAGGAAAAAATGTATCAGTACCAAGTCCTGTTCTATTGTGGACCAAAAAAATTTAGAATTATACTATTATCTGGTACATTTCCAAAATTTAAATTTGGACAGAATCATTGATCCAGTTGATGTTAGACTAAACAGACGCCATCCAAGGAGAAATCAGAAATTTAATTCTAATTAACCAAATATAATGACGGTCTAGAGAGCTCATATGAGGCTATAATGTACTGTGACGTCTATATATATATATATATATATATTATATGCACAGATTTGTATTTCTTCAGATTCTAAGTACATATTTAGATTGAATTGAGTTTTCACCAGAAAGCACAGATGTTGGCATTGAATGCTGAAGGAGTAGCACAAATCGGAACATCTTATCACCAGCAGGAAGGAAATCAAGTTTATCAGCTAGCATTACAATGCCAAGTCCTGCAGCAGGCACCAAGCATAAACGTGCAAAAATGATAGCAACAAGTGTTCTTAGCCCAATTCGTGAACTTCCTGTCCCTGGTCCTGCAAATGGAACACCGAAGGCCAGAATTCTTTAAAATTCTTCCCAAAACAAGGAGCGAGAATCATGAAACATTAATCAAATTAAAACAACTTTGCCCCATATACTTAAAACCATGTGGCAACGAAGTTGACGGAATAAGAACAAGGCCTAAAGGCGACCAGCACTAAGCAAACTTCCATTTAGGTATATAATTAAACAAAAGCCACGAAGATGTTCAACTTGCCATCAACAAGGTTGCCTCCTAATGCCAACAAAATGCATGGAATCATGGCTTCCCTGTTAACATGAAAAGCTTTAACTCATCATAAAATCAAATACCAAGACACATGCATTAATAAAGCAACAAATATACTACTCCTCCTATACCAAGTTCAATTACAGAATAAGAAGCAACTTGTTTTCAGCAGACAATGCAAAACATACCCAAGAATAATGCAGCTGTCAGTGAGGAAAAAAAGGGGAGCATCACTTGTAAATATTAATCTCTTTAGAACAGGCACTGCACCAATAACCATGGCTAGGATCTGCAGCAAGTATATGATTGCCAATTTATAGGAATGAGAAAAAATAAAACTTAAGAGAAATATGTTACTTGGTTCGCGAAAATGGATGTGGAACAAACTAAAAACACTGAAATACTGAAGCTTAAAACACCATGTATACCCTAAAGAAATATTTATGGTTATTGGAAAAAGTAAACCCAATCTATAACTACAAGTCATGGCCTCCTTTTTTCCTAGAACTGTTGAAAGTTTTGTAATCTAAAAACTAGGCCAATCCAACAACAAACGCCAGTGGACTAGGAGAATTGGCTTCAAGGTTGAATTCGGCTTTTTAACCATCAGTTTAAATAAAAGGTAGAAAATCATTTCAAGAATGCATTAAAAAATTTTTTTTACCATTTCCATTTACAACTTACAAATTCAGATTAATGCACTGTGAATGTGCAATATTTCTGACCCACATTGCATGTCCAAATCTAACATTTGAGCTTCAACAGTGACTTGGAAGGGAAACTAGCAGTTTGCGGCTACAAACCACCGACGAATTCATGAAATAGAAACCAACGGAACAGGTGAAACTTACAGATGCAATGATAGGGGGTTGAAGGATTTGCTTGAGCTTTAACTTCTCATAAACAAAAACCAGAATACTTTTAATCTGCACCATAATCTCAGATATCAATCGGGAAAAGGTGTATTGCAATGCATAAAAATGAAAATACTCAAATGAATATAATCCTTACCTTCCCTTTCTTTGAATTATCTGAATGCACTGGTGTAGCCTCTCGCATCAGCAACGGAACATGCTCAGGAGAAGCATCCTTCTGTGGGCTCTTAAGGGGGAGATTCGCATCCTCAAGGTCAAAGGTACCTTCCGGGGGAGGGGCAAACATGTGAAATACATATGTGTACAGAATGATGGCACCAACCTAAAATAAATTATAGGTCAAAACATACAATGTCTATTAGTTGAGATAAAGAAATTAAAGGTACCAAGTTTCTTCCATGAAGGGTAAATCAAGATAAAAAGTTGAATGGCAATAAAGAAAAAATGAGTTATATTTTCTTTTTCCTATTGTTCTTGTCCCTTTTGTTCATTTTAAGAGGAAGAAAAGGCAAAGTGGCCCGGGGGGGGGGGGGAGGGGGTTCTTGGTCCATGTCTACAGGATTTTGCCTCTTTACAAACCATCAACAATAATCGTCTTTTCGCCCCTTTCTTCCCCACCTCTCTGAACTTAAATTGTTTATTTGCCACAAAAAGCATAGTAGTAACTAGTAAAGATAGGTGGTAAGAAAACCAAATCCCAAACTGATTTTTCAACAGCACAAAATTTTACAGTTTAGTGCATCAAAATACATATACACATCTGCGGTGAATCCATCAAAATTAGATTATAGCATATTGTAACTAATTTTCCAACATAGCATTGATAGGTTCAAGCAAACACACCCACTGTCCAAATGAAATATATGCAGTTCCCTGAGTGCTACATGTGTGAGCATCGCCAAAAGGATTGGATGTATCTCTACATAAAGCTGCAATCAGAACAAGTGGTACGTTGCCAATGTTTCCTGCACCAAGTGTCAAATAATTCATTTTATTTTTCATGCTTATTGTCAACATAAACATAACGCACAAAGCTAAAGCAATCAGACACCAATTTCAATCAAATTCACAACAAAATATCTCGTGCAAAAGGAAAAACAAACGCACGATTGTGATGATTTACTGGTACTTGACTGATATTATTAAAAGTGGCTTACCAATTGCAATTTGTATGATTGAGAACTTGAAGTATGGGTAAGGAGGTTTCACTAAGGTTAAAACAACAAAACCAATTATTGAGCTTGAGATAGCACCAAGAACAATATTGACAGGAATGAACCACCTGTAACAGGATTAAATAGAAGAGAAGATGAAGAAATACCCTTGAATTTAGATGACACAGAGATCCAAGAAAGAAGAAAATTGATTCATATCATACCACTCAAGCATTTTCTGTAGAGTAACAGCTTGTCCCAGCTGAGAAAAGATTAAACACGGGAGCAAAACTGAAAACACTAACTGCAATGAAATTGAAGGAATTTTGAAGTCAGTATTTGTAAGTGAAATTGAAAGAGAGAGGGAATGGATGAGATTAGATTGGATTACCCCGTTTAAAAGCTTCCTGCCGTTTGCAGGCAAAATGTTAACAAACTTGGAAGCCATTAGAAAGCCGAGGAAGCACATGGTGAATACTTTAGCAATAGGCAAGACTGCTATCTTTATGCTTCCTAACAAAGACTGTCCTCCGGCGGCAGCCGCATAAAGAAAGCTTTCCATCTCTTCTCCTTAGTCCTACTCACCAAGTGTATCTGTGTGTGAAGACTGTTCCAAAGCCGGCATCCAATCTAATAATCTTATTCTTAGGAATAGGAAATGGAAATTGGTATAAGTAAGTTATTCTCTGTTCCTTCAAACCCAAGGAAACAGCAGCAGCAGAAGAAGAAGAAGAAGGAAGAAAGCCAGGCACATGAACAGTTTGTTTCGATACCAATTATCCTCCTCTTAGCGCTAAGGAAATAAATAAACGAACAGCTGCTTTTGTATAAAGTAAATTAAACAGTTGAGTTGTGTTGAGTTCTCACCTGTCTCTTGTAATGTTAAATGTTACGTCATGTCTTATCACGTATTTCATCGTCGTTGGTTTTTTTTTTTTTTTCTGTTCAAATCTACAGCATATTACACTGTCATATTTTATACTTTTATTGCTTGTTAACAAAATTGCCCCTTCCCTTCCCCTCTCACAGATAATTTTTGCATATATTCTTTCATGTATCTGACTCTCTTTCTAGTTCTCTGGTTATATTCTATTTTTATTTGCATTTTTATATGGTGTATTTTTTTCCCTCAATTATTATTATTATTATTATTGCGGCAGCACTGTTTTGTTTGTCTACTCTTGATTGCAATTCAATTTTTTCTTGGCAGTGGCAGTGGCTCCCACAGAACTCCGAAAACAACCCGCAATGTGCTTCTATTTTACGTCCCAACCGGCAATGTACTTATCCCGTCAGTGACTGTCTTCACCCTCTATTCCAATGTTATAGCGTTTCCAAGTAGTTTGTAATATTTTTTTCATTATTTTGTAATTTATTTATTTATTTATTTTTACGGATAAAAAAAAGCCAGAAAGAAAGACATCATTATCATTATTGCCAATTATTTACACTTAATTTTGGTTTTCTCCGTGTATGTTTTCTGACTTTTTTCCCAAATTTGTATAAAATAGTCTTTGGGCATTTAGTTAAAATTTTATGTATATTCAAGAGTCCAGAGGCCATGCATCAAAGCAAAGCAAACGATAGTTGTTTGAAACAGACGCAACCACCACCACCACCTTCATCTCCAAGTGCAATAGAAGTATGTAGAATCATTTGATCTACTACCACCGTCTCACTTCTCATTTAACTAGTATTATTTTTTGGAACTCGATCCATCGCCTCTTTTTATTGTTAAAAACTAAATTAAAAGTTTTCATGCTTCATTATTAATCATCCTAAATGCCACACTACAGTACTGATTTATTAGTATTGCATAACAATAATGGAGAGCAAAGGGTTAATGATGGCATTTTCATTTCTGATATTGTATTCATTTAACCTGTCTTATTCAATAATGGGCCCATATGATAATGCAACTCACCAATTATTTCTAGAATTTAATATAAAATGCGAAATTAATCAAAATGATTTGATTTATGAAAATTAATTGTTTTGGATTAAATTTTCACAGCCTAAATCCCCTATTGCAAAATGCAAAGAGTTTGTTTGATTAGAATATTATCTTTTTTCCTTCCTTTTTCTTTTTCCTCCTTCCGCTTTGCATTCAAATGAAAGCACAGGTAACAAATTGAAAGTTAAACATCTTCGTTATTGAATCAACTGTTAGGATTTAAGCTTAATTAAATTCCGTTAAATCAAAATTCCATGCTTAGGCTTAGCTTGTAAAAGAATATTGTTCACTCCTGTCCCTTCCCTTCCCTTCCCTGCAATGTATTATTTATTCATTAATTTATGGTGTGAGAATATGACTGTGGAACCTTTTTATTATTTAATGCTACAACTGATTCACCTATGTATTCTTGTTTGTTTAAGCAAATTTTTAGATGCTTTTTTAATTTCTTTGCATAACACGTGCAACATAACAGTGTGTCATGATAAACGGCCGGCTACTAGGTGACATAATTTTAAGGGTTACATCTTAGAATTTGATACATATATTTTCCAGGTTTAATGGCGGAATTCTGAGAAAGATGGAATTTAATCATTTATAGAAAAGAATAAGATTACTTCTTCTTTTTCCAATGAAATGATGGGTAGGAAGTGCAGGGGAAATTAAGGCGGTGACCTTACAACTAACTCTTAAACTTCTCGGAGAAAAACATATATTCCTTTCGGCTTCGGCTTTAGCTTAGGCTGGGCCTGAGAAGAAGAATCCAAGGACGCAATGTATTGCATGGGTTTAAGGTTGAATTTGGGTTAAGGGATGGATGACATTTGTTACTCCAACACAAGTTCTATGCTTCTATGAACTGTATCTGATCTTAGTTCGTGTGAACACGTCATTATTTGGCCCAATCAACTCAGTGCCAGAGCCCCCAAAATTGAACTTAAGAAAGCGAAGTGAAGCAGTTGGATACGTAACCTACTCATAAATATATTAGATAAGTTGGGACAACAAGGAAGCTTCCTCTTTATTTTCCAGAAAAGTAAGTAAATTTCAAATTAAGCTTTCACCATCTACCATTGCATTTGTCTACCACAAATATAGCAGAGCAGCCCTTAAAATTACAAAAGCACTTGATGTTGTATGTCATTTATCAACTAAAATTAAAGAAAGATATGCTAATTAATCATCAAAAATATTATTTTCATTTTCATTTAATCACCATCAGTTCAAGGTCCCTCCCAACTCAAGGGCCACCGAATTTGCTAGTACGACATGACATGCCGATGACATGCATTAAACATTTTATATATGATCTGTATGGCGTTTCAAATGCCAAAAGTAGCAAATGAAAAGGAAGACTACAAGTCATACATGAAGCTGGGCAGAAAGGCAGTCCAGCTTGAGCTAAGCTTAAATTAAAAATCCAATGTAATAATTTAAATAAAACGTACTTCTAATCATTATTGATTCAGAATTCAGACTCACTCCAAATATACAAGTATGAATACCTCGTATCAACCTTTTAGTCTATATCATTTTCTTGATAATTTTTCTTATGATGGTGCACAAGCAATTTCATAGACTAGATTAGAGACCTATACTAGAAGACTAATTAAAGTTGTATCCTACCATTAAGGAATCTGTATTCTAATTATTTATTGAAGTAGAGTTAAACCGAATATGATTTATTTTATAATTTTACCTTAATAATTTGATTTGATTATCTTGGTCCATTTATTATCATGTAGGCCACATAAAGTCTAACATTCTCCCAATTGGCCCATATGATAAACCAAGAACTCGAATAGGTGATAATTAAATCCAAAACTCTAACGTGGCCATAAATTACTCTAGTCTGACTCCCACTCAATTAAAGATTTCACATAGCATGAACCATGACGGTAGCATTTTAAAGCGAATATTCTCTTCAATGTATTATAATTCATGATTATCTCTAAAAAAGCACTTTATGAGATAATACTTTATGAATGAATTTGCTGTAATCATTCAAGGTCCACTTGACATGTAATTTTTATGTGCACAAACTAAAACATGTCCATAAACTCTAAGAATATGAAATTAACATAATCAAAGAAGCCAAAATAAATCTTGACAAAATTCAATTAACCTCATATGATCCACATGAATTTTAAATTGTTTTGTCGATAATGCTTTAGTCATAGGATCGGCTATTATAAATTTGTACTGATGTGTTAGATATCCACTTTTTGCTTTTTTTTAGAGTCTCCAACAACAAGCTACTTTATATCTATTTGCTTGCTGCGACTCCCACTTCTATCATTCTTAAAAAGCATACTGCATAAGAATTGTCACAATAGATCTTTAATGGCCTTGTTAACAACTCTCAAATTAGAGATAAAATATCTCAACTTTATTGCCTGTTATATTACTTTATAACATAATTCTTATGGCAGCTTTCATATTTCAAGGCTAGAATTACGTTAATATTTACCAAGCGATTCTACTATAAACCTTATGTAAAGTTTCGTATAAATCTGATCATATATAAGGCTCACAATACTATATGCATATTTAATGCCTTTCAGATGCTCTTTTTCCAAATTATTTGGAGACATTGGCTCAAATTGAAATATCTCATTCATAATTCGTACCCTTATAGGTGAATAGCTTTGCATCCTAATTCTTCTCAAAACTATCTTGATATAGGCTTTCTGAGATAGACTTAATGTTTTTTTAAACCTATCTCTATGAATCTTTATGCCTATGATATATGAAGTTTCACTTAAAATCGTCATATCAAGTGTTGAGAAAGAAAACTCTGTCTCATTCAATAAAGCCCAATCACTTTCACAAGGAGAACACCACCAATATATAAGATTAAAATTATAACTGTACTCCTATTGACTTTAAGATATAAACAATGATCAATATTTTAGTAAATGTTAGTCTATACATTGATCTTTCAAAGAAACCTTTCGACAGAATCATGTAGGCCTCTTCTCAAGATCCCTATTCAAGCAAGTTATTTTTACTATCATTTAATGTAACTCTTAATCAAAAATTGAGCTACAAAAGCTATGATAATTCTTAATGAAACTTTCATAAAAAACTTGAGAGAAAGTTCTATGGTAATCAATACCTCCTTTGAATGAAACTTTTGACCATTAGTTTAACCTTATATCATTCAAAATTACCAAAAGGCAATTCAATGAGTTATTAGACTTGCTTATTGGCCATTGGTTCTATCTCTTTTATCATAGCTTTATGCCAAAGTATGAAGTTTTCACTATTCATGGCTAATGAAAACGAGATCATCTTTATGTCCAATATCAAAATTAGACTTTTATAGGTATACAACCCAGTCATAGAAATGTCTAGTTTATTGCCCATTGGATCTCTTAATTCTATAATCATTTGCACATACTGTACACCTTTAGTCAGTGAGATTAATGATCTATTGTAAAGGTTGTACTTGATTTGATTACTCTCTAGTTAATTTTGTATGTTTGTTTTGAGAAATAATCAAGTTCTTTACAAAAGATCAATCTAAATAAATTTACTCCTCAAGATCAACCTGACGAGGAAAGTTACTCCCACTGGACCCATAATCCATAGAAACTTAGCATTTCCAATTTCAATAATCCTTGTTGTATATGAGAGTTATTTGAAACCTTTACCCTTATAAGTTAATTGCATAACTTACAACTGCTAACTTATTCTTGGATCTAGTTTCCTTATGTTTGGGTTACTAGCCTTCACTTTAATTGGACAACCCAAGTTCATATTGTCTTAAGTTGGATTCCAACTATTCCATAATTCTAAGAAAATTTAGAAAATAATTTAGTTGGCACTTTAATAAAGACATCAATAGCAGTTTTAATGGATCAAAGGAGAAAGTGTATTATCTCTAAATATTACAGTGCTTTCTTTATCTCCCTTTAGTAGGCTTATTAGTTTGCTTTTTTTCTTAATGCAACTAACTTAAATGTCAAACTCAAAGAGTTTCAAGAACTCGATCATTGTTAATTCTTCTCAATTTCTATATGAGGATGTGACACAATCTTTATACTATAACTTTGAAGGAGTTTTATATGTAGCACTTTTTTACTATCAAAAATCATGAAAAATAGTGAACAAACTTATTCTTAGAATCAGGATCCAACTTGATGATGAAAAATCTAATAGAAAATTCTTTTTTGAAATTTCAACAATAGAATTTAAAAATTTAAATTCAAAATTCTTTTAATTAAAAAAATTTCTAAAATAAAAGATAAAACATTTTTAAGTTTTAAAACAAATCTTAATTTCAAAGATGATCTTGATAGTCTTTAATGACTTCTATGGTAGATGTTTCTCCCACTTTCCTTTAGTTTCCTTGACTTTATGAAACTTTAAATAGTTATAGAAATATAATTTATTGAACATAAGTATAACCACCATTTGTTATTAGGAACATCACTAAAAGAGATTCATACAAAATGAGTTTACCTTTATTTTTGAGTCTCTTTTATACTGTAGGTAATTTTTTTATATATCTAAATTGAAACAAAATGAAGGACTTGATGTCATTTTTTATTGGCATTTTTCCCTTCTTCGCATTTATTGCCTATTTATCATTTTTTACCTTGAGTCACTACGCTAACTGAATCTAGTTTCTCATTTTTTAATTTTTTTTTCCTCTTGAACACATATAACTGAGAGTTCGTTGATAGACCATTTTCTTTATATGTGTTTCTCATGGTCATACTCATTAGTAAAAAAAAGTTGAATAGGAAAGTGATAAGAGATTTACTCGAAAAACTTAATTTCAAAAATTTAAGTTGAGCAACAATATCTCTCAAATCCCATAATGTGCTTATGCACAATTTAGAATTGTTGCACTTTATTCTTGAAAGCTTCCTTATTAGGGTGATAGCTAAAACCTTATCAAATTTAATAATCTGGTCTTTAATGGCTTTGAAATTATCCTTGACTTTATAGCAATTAAGATGAAACCCAAATTGATTTGCTAATATAGATTTGATGTACGTTATCCTTAAACGGTTAGATTGCTCCCACTGTACATCGAAATATATTTTTCTCTTGCATACTTTATTCGTTGAGGGCAAGTTATCCACCCAAAACACTAATTCAAGGTCCTTACACCCAAGATAGCATAATTTACTCTTTTGTTAGAGTATTATTTCATCACCAAATAGTATTTCATTATAGCAGCTTTATTAATCATAGAAATAGAAATTGCTGCAAAATACAAGGAACTATACTTTAATTGAATAAAATACTTGATATTCAAAATGTAAATCCAAACCTTCCTGTAGGTAGAGGTGCATCACACATATGGATTTATATAACTTCAATGATAAAACAATAGCTTTAAACACCAAAATTAAATAATCCATACCTGTGGGCCTAGAAAAATTTAACTTTAATGTTATATATTTTTTTATCCTTTAACCATTTTACAAAATTAATTATTTTCCTGTAAGGCCAAATAACTAATTTCATGGTCTAACACTTTATGGATGTCATTTTATTTATGTAGTTTTAAATAACTACTATTTTATCTAAATCAATTAACTTAAGATGTTGTGACTACTCTTAAGTTAACACTTTAGGACTTCATAATAAAAGCTAACATGCATGCATAAAACTTATTGCATATCACAATATTCTTTATCGATGTCCTTTTTTTATATAGTTATTTAAAACTTTATTTTAAACAACTAACAACTATCATCTAAATCAACTAACTTAAGATCTGTGGCTACTCTTAAGCTAGCAATTTAGAACTTTAATAATGACATTCCTGATATATGTAGAGTGCTTTATTGCAGCGGAATATAATATTAAATCATGTTAACTTATTGCAATTATAGCATAAATAATTACATATTAATGTCATCCTCTCATATATAGTTATACAAAGAAACTTGTATTTTAAATAACTACTAATTTCACTAAATTAATCAACTTAATATGCTATGGCTATTCCCAAGCAGTTGATTTAGATTCTTTGTAATGACAAAATATATATACTATAAATAATTGCATATATGATTAATAACGTAAATATATACTAAATAAATTCATGGCATAAAACTTTATTCATGTTTACCGTGTGTGATTATTTAAAGAATAATTCTTTATTTTAAATAACTACTAATTTATCTAAATCATGAAACTCAAAATGCTTTAGCTAATATTAAGCTAACGATTTAGATCCTTAATAACATCAATTATTTATGTAGTAAAAATTTTACATATTATAATGGAAATTCGAATTGTTACGCTATAACTGATTTAAAAAAATATCATGACATAATATATGATATGCATCCTTAAGTCACATAAAAATATGCACAAGATCAGAATGCGTTTATTTCATGACATATGGATATGCACATTTACATTATAATTTCAATAATAACTTTGTCATACATATATGCATTTAACTTTTAAGTTGAGAGTATGAATTTTTTTGCCACTATCTAGGGAGAGTACATATTGCCAAAATATTCCAAAATATCAAAATATTTTATCATGAAATAAAATCACATAATATTTACATATAAATATATTTATTATTTAATTAAACACCAATATTAAATAATAAATATTTTATGTGATCTAAAAAAATCCAAAAAAATCAAAAATCATAAAATATTTGGGTTTGGAAAAGATAGAACTGAAACGACCCAGGGTGCACGCGCCACTTATGTGCATAGGATTTGGCTGAGACTTTGTCCCGACCTTTCTTCTTTCTCCAGTTAGGTCGGGCTCGACCCGACTGGATATTTTCTGATATGTTCGAGTTTATTTA
The DNA here is from genome assembly GCA_038382025.1 of Adansonia gregorii. Taxonomy (NCBI): domain Eukaryota; kingdom Viridiplantae; phylum Streptophyta; class Magnoliopsida; order Malvales; family Malvaceae; genus Adansonia; species Adansonia gregorii. Next base: position 3,901,786 of record JBBYHO010000001.1, on the reverse strand, counting down.
TTGTTTTTGCTTATATTTTCATGTTTTTAATCCATATTTCATGTAATTAAAGGCCTAAAAGCATGAGTTTA
>JBBYHO010000001.1:3883344-3894442 GCA_038382025.1 Adansonia gregorii | reverse complement strand
AAAATGAGGAATGGAGCAGCGAGAGAAATGCAACGACAATGTTGCGTCCTTATTAAGTGTTAACGTGAACTAGCAATCAGCTTCACCACCTCTTTCTTTTTCCTCAAGCTCATATACATATATATATATATATATATATATGTTGATTGGTAATATGGCATCAGCCCTATATGATTATATAAATCTGAATAAGAAGAGGAAAAATTTTCCATTTGATTATTATATGTTTACTATTTTTAGCACTCTGAAATTGTTCTGATCTACTAATAAAAGGATTGTACCTACCATAGGTAATTGGTTGAAAGTTTGATCTGCAAAACTTCTCTGGTTTTCAAGTTCTTATTAGAGGAATGCCTATATTATCATACGACTCACTCGGGAAGGTTCAAGTTTGGCTGAACCAAATAATAGGATAATGAGATGAAACAATAAAAATTTGTTGATTATGCACCGACACACAATTTTGTTGGAGCGAAGTGGATTGAAAATGCTATGGAAACCTATGGCACTTCGAATTTTTATTTATTTTTTTGGTGATTTTGTCTGACATATGTCTAATACATTTTTAGATATGGGTACGCAGATATAACCTTATAAATAAATGGAGAAACTTCAAAAGAAAAATTAAACATACCTATATTAAATATATACATATATCCAACACTTACATTCAAATTCGAGTTCCGTGGATGGAAACCTTACTTGTCTTGCAAGTCATTGTTCTCGTTCCATGACACTAGTATTTTTATCTACATATGTTGGCCTATATCTAGGTCAATAGAACTAAAGCAGGTTTGACATTGGCCAATTAAGGCCCTGCCATTGAAAACCACCAAGTACAAAAACCTAGGGTTCTTGTTTTTTGGCCACACATAAACTTTGAAGTTACTTGCTCATAAATCCATAAGACATGTTAAGACTATGATTTCCATCAATTAAAAATGAAGAAGATGATTTCTTGTCTCGGTCTAGAAGACAAAAGCATATGAAGAAGAGCTCAGAAACAAGCAGATACATTTTTGCTCTTATCATTAGCATTGACTAAGCTGCTTATTAGTTTAGCCTTTGGAAAGTTCAAAATAACACTTTTTCATGTGTCTCTTCTTGGGTTTTTCTACTCAAAGGTTCTCTCTCCAAGGGACTCCGTCAGTTTTCTGCTAATCTCAACGTTAAGATTCGATTCTGTTTCCTTGAAAGAAACTTAATTTGCTTTGGGTTTTTGACTCTTGATAAATTATATTTTATATATATATATAAATGTTATGAGGTTCATTTTATATGGTATTTCTGACAATTAAAATGCTGGATCATCAAAATGCATTAAGCTATGCCAAGAGTCTGAAAATCCTAAACTATTCAAAATGTATATTCTATTTTAAGCCAACATCATGCATGTTTCACAGCCATTGTTCTATCTTCGCAAAATCGATTTATTACAGTGAATTCAAAGACCTTTTATTTCTTTTCGATGCGAAATTGAAGCATCTTGTCTTATTTCTATTAAATCTTCCATTTCTTGCCCGACGTGAAATTGAAGTATCTTTTCTATTTCTATTGAAACGCCATGCAATTCATGCACTTTCTTATCTTCTGGTGTGTGTATATATATATATATATATGTATGTATGTATAGAGTCGTTGATTGACCTTCCAATGAATCCTGAAGACACGGAGCATCTTCTAATATATCATCTTTCAAAAATGGCTATTTGTTTTGCACTTAATCTAACTAAATGTCTTTGAAGTTTGTGGAATTTTTGTTCGTTTTAGATTAAACAAATATAATAGATGGAGCTCGACCTTTTTATTTTCTTTTTAATTCAACTGCAGGCATGTCTGTCAGCTTCCATCGATTACTGATGCTCGACTTGTTTAAGAACAATGTTGTTTTTTTTCTTGTTTTTTATACGTTTTTTAATCTATTTTAATCTGACTTCTCTGATGGCATCTTTGAATTTGCTGATGAAAACTGAATTTTTTTTTTTTTTTAAAGATTATCTGATTCTGGCTGAAATGAAGATTCAAGTTCATAGGTTTTCCAGTTTCACTCTTCACTTTAAACCAAATTAGAAGCTTGTTTTTGAAACATAAACATGTGATCAAATTAGAAACATGATCTTAGCTTTCTTACATACATCAGTACATATCTTATAGTTTAATCTTTATGGCGTTATGAATTTATGATTAAAATGACAGTTCTATGTTAAACTGGCCCAATCATGGACCGTTGACAACAAAGCAAGATAGAAAATGGAAGTACTCATTAATTGTGAAAAAAAATGATGTTTTGAAGAAAAATTCTACCATCATAAACTTCAGAGAATATATGTAGTAATGCATTAAAGTTTCAATAATCACTTGTATTGTGAGCTCTTTTTCCATTTATTTATTTTTTTTCTCCAGTAATATTTCTAATTCTGCTCCATTTATATTATGGAACCTTATCTCGTGAAAAGTGTTATACCTACATGACTCTACATGCGAAACAATTGGTGGAAATTAAATATCAAAAAGTAAATAAACTTTAACTAAACAAAACCCGAAAAATCCTTTTATTGATTCTTCTTGTCTACTCAAAATTTCTTAAAATATATTTATTTATTTATTTATTCTCTTAGCCTATTCAAAATTTCCTCAAAGATGTATAGATTTAAACAATGAAATAAGTTTGAAGATCCGAAATTAATATGACTAAACATTATATATATCTTAGATCATGATTTGATGTTTAAATCAATATATGTTTGAATAAGCAAATAGAATAATTCTGTATATGTTTAGGGAATTTTGAGTAAGGGTTATATTTTCGTTTTCTCATAGAGATTTTAGAGAGATGGAATGGCCTGCAAAGCAGATATTTCAAATCAAGAACATGTATTTGTATTTACTCTTTGACCTTCAAAGTTTCAGCCTTTTGAGGTTTTTCTTCATTTTCCCCTTTTCTCTTTTTAAGTGCTACTTTCCCTTTTTGTTATTTTCAAAAGGGGACGACAGTACTTCCCGCCAACCCATACGTGTGACGCAGACATGATTGCAAAAATACAGATTTTTTTAAATATAAAAGTTACCTCACTCAAATGAATCATTTGCATGCGTTCATGCACTTGTATGACTAGCTTTAGCATCTCTCCTTCATTAAGCAATTTAAAGTGTCATTATTTGCATGCATAAAGCATGGGAAAAAAATGACAAACCAAAATAAAGTGGGTCTCAATTCCATTTTTATTGTTATATTCATGCTTAATCAATGGTGTAAAGATGGGAAATATTGTACAGCTCAAACTGCATGAAAACCAAATGAACTACTGCTATATATATATATATATACATATTACCTAAGTCACCTCCTTGTTTCTTGTCCCTTTGTTCCTTTTTGAATACCTAAGTTTTAACTTTTGATACAGCATCATCCTGATCAATCAAAAAGCCACAAAGGGAAGGCACAACAAAAACTTGTTTGCTTCTTTTAATGCAATTTGCAAAAAAAGCCCACCACCATTCCAAAAAGCTATCTTCAAAGGTGGTATAGCTTTCTAAGACAAGGGCCTAGTCAAAAAAAATGGTCACCCTTTTAGACATCGTATACAGCTCATATATAGCTCTTCTACCTATGCATCTTAATAGTACTAATTAGTCTTTCTGTATGTTCAAGATAAACAATTTTTCTCTCATAGTAAATTCTCTTATTTTTTTCATTTTTTGGTTTGAATTATAGCTAGAATCAATTTCAAAAGGTTTAATTTGTTTCAGCTTTTCAAAAAAAAATCATCTATTTGATTTGAGTAGTCTCATTCCATCAGATTTTCTTGTGCTTTATACTTTATTCTGTTGCAATTAATGCGGATTTTGGATGTTTCTTGCTTCTGAATTTTTATGATTATTGTTATTGTTATCTGTTTTAAGAATTTGTCAATATCTGATGGTTGTATTTTCTGCATTAAATGCTGTTTCAGTGAATTTTCCATTCTAGCTTTAGTTTAAAGCAAGTTGGTGTAGCAGTAGCAGTAGCAGTAGCAGTAGCAGAATTAATATTTTACCTTATGCCTCAAGCAAAATGGCGGGGCTCCCATGTGAACCAGTTGGAGGAGTTCATGGAAGCAACACACAAACGCTCCAACAGGTACGTCTCTGTGATATCATCTTTATTTCATTTCGTCTTCTTCTCAATTATTAGTCTTAAAATGAAAAAAAAAAAAAATTACTCATGCAAGACCATAAGTCAGTGGCGTTTGGAAAAACGTTGTTTGCCTAACTTTTTTTTCCACATGTTTTATGCTGGCAAATCACCTTAGTCATCTGCCAACGCAATAATCCTAACTGGGTTTAAGTTTGGGAATGAGAATCTCACCTCTGTCTAACTCTAAAAGCTCGAAAGTTGGTTCACCTTGCCCGGAAAACAGGACCCTCAAAGAAAGATCTTGAAAGTAAAGATCAGCTAACTCTATTTTCGGCCTGTAATATATAATTTTTGTATTTGGCAGTGATACACTACAGAAAAAAGTCAAGAAGAACAAGTTAAACACAATCTTTGAAGCTTCTAATCACCCTGTAAAAATTCCATACCGTTGTTTTTTTTTTTCTTTTTTCTCCCTTTAGTTAATGTTCCTTGTTTCTAGTATTTCCTAGTTTGATTATTATTATTATTTTTGTTCTACTGAAGGAAATGGGAGAAATAAAGGGCCATGTTGAAGCTAAGAAGAGTCAAACTTCAAACACCCAAGTTCAAAACTCGTTGAAGCAAGAGGTACAAATTCCCAACTATTTTCGAACTAATCACTTTGGTCGTATATATATAAAGTTTAGTCACAATATTTCCCATTTTCATTTTCTGCAGATTGTTCAACTTCAAGAACGATTGCAGGACCAATTTGTGGTTCGGCGTACATTGGAGAAGGCATTAAGTCATAGGCCTTTTACATATGATGTAGCGGTTGAAAATTTAATCCCCAAAGTAAATTTCATTAGCTCCCATTATTATTTTCTTTTATAAATAACTTGTTCCATTAGTTAATTTCATTTCAGGGTAAAAATTGGTACTTCATTTATGAAATTTCAGGCTGCCAAGGAACTTATCAAGGATATTGCAGTTTTGGAAGTGGAAGTTGCTTACTTGGAGAAGTATCTTCTCTCATTGTACCGTAAAAATTTTAATAAAAATTTCTGGTCTTCAAGGACAATGGATGAAAACTTGAAATCAACTTCAGTGGCACATAAAGAAAATTTTCCGGAGGTCCAGGCAGATGGCATCATGTCAGAGAAAGAAAATCTAGCCCTTCAATCTAGTGATCTGGTGCCCTGTCGAAATTCAATCGAAAATCCTCCGAGGGAATGCATTGATGTTTGGGGTACTGCGAAACTGTTAGATTCTAGCATTTATCGGAGCCATTCTTCGCTCTCTCAGCGATCAGCATATTCGTTTACTTCTCCACAACATACTGTAGCCAAAGCCGTAGAATTATACCATTCTCTGCCCTTGTCCATGTTGGAGGTAAATTTGATCAATGTCAATTCAATTGTATATGGCCCTTCTGGCTTCTGATATGTCATTTCTGATTTTTCTTTCGTTTTCCCTTTATATTTTCAGCAAGCTCAGATGGATACTTCAAATGGATTCAGCCTGGCAGATCATTTTGGGACCGGCATTAACGATCATGTTACTGAAACACCAAACTGGCTTTCCGAGGAGATGATTAAGAGCATTTCAGCCATATATTGTGAACTTGCAGACCCACCTTTGATTAACCATGATTACTTGTCTTCTCCTATTGATGTTGTTTCTTCACAAGGTCAGGGTGATATGTGGAGCCCAAAGTGTGGGAAATTTTCATCCTTCAACTCACATTTTGACAACCCTTTTAGCATTAGGGAATCGAAGGAATTCAATGGACCTTACTGCAAAATGTTGAAGGTTCAATGGATCTGTAGAGATAGTAAGAAGTTAAAGGATATTGAACATAAGCTGCAATATTATAGGTGAGCTTTCTTTACCAATCCCATTTACGTTCAACGTCTCGTGTCAAATTTAAACGAAATAAAGAATCTAAATCTAGTGTTTTATAGGTCTCTTGTCTATCAGCTGGAAGAAGTTGATGTTAGAAGGATGAAACATGAGGAGAAGCTAGCTTTCTGGATTAATGTACACAATTCTCTTGTGATGCATGTAATGTTTTTTTCCAACGTATCAATCTTCTTTATATTTAATCATTGTTATATCCTTTTCCAAATAAGTTCCTTGATCAAACGCAATCTGCTTTGTCCTTACAGGCATTTTTGGTTTATGGCATTCCAAAAAACAATCTCCAGAGATTGTCATTTTTACTCAAGGTCAGCAGAGCATTTTTTCTGGTTGATTTAACTAAAGATTATGGAATGGACACTTGCAATTGCATTTACAAGTTTATGTATGATCCTGCAGGCTGCCTATGATGTTGGAGGGCAGACCATAAGCATAGATTCAATACAGAGTTCTATTCTCGGATGTCGTTTGGCTCGTCCGGGACAGGTACTATTCATTCCTGAAAATTTTATCCACCGTCCCACCTTAATTGTTTTAGTTTATGATGCTTAGGAAATAATTTAGTCACTCGTTTGTCTTGACAATAATAGAACGTACATCTGCTTGCAGTGGCTACGGTTTTTGTTTCCTTCAAAGACCAAGTTTAAGGTTGGAGATCCTCGAAGAGCTTATGCAATTGAGTCCCCAGAACCTCTTCTGTACTTTGCACTTTGTTCAGGAAGTTATTCGGACCCTGCGGTACACTCTTTGCCCTGAATTAGTTCATAAAGGACTCCCTGAGACCATATTTTATGGCTGTAGTGTACTAATTAAGTTTTCTTAATTTGTATCACTTCTAACTGACTTGGATTACTCTCTAGGTTCGTTTATACAAACCGAAGGAAGTGTTCCAGGAACTGGAAGTTGCAAAAGAAGAGTACATCCAGGCAAATTTGAGTGTCAGCAAAGATCAGAAAATTTTGTTACCAAAGGTTATGGAGCATTTTGCAAAAGATTCAGATGTCTGCTCAGCTGGTTTGTTGCAGATGGTGGAGCAATTTATGCCTGATTCACTGAGGAAGAATCTTCAGCCATCTCGCAACAGGAAGACTGGAAAAAGCATTGAGTGGATCTCTCACAACTTTGCATTTCGATATCTATTTTCGAAAGAATTAGCTTTAGTGATTTGATATATCTTCCAGCCCTTAAATGCCTGAGATCCTGCTCTAGGCTTTGCTGGTTTCGAATGACAGATGAATCATAACTGCAACTTTGTAAAATCCCCTTGGCTTCGGTCTTCAAATCAGATTAGATTTATGCACTCAAGTTTCTCTAGAGAATGAGGATCAAATGAGCTGAGGAAACAAGTTTGAGCTGAAATATGGGTTCAAACCATTGAGCTTATTCGCTCTTGATCCTGTTTGATCACTAATTTCTCCATTGACAAGAGGTTGTGATTTGGCTGTCATTCCTAATTGTCCTTGAAGTTTCTGTATGCAACGAAATGATAGAATCAATTGTGAATAATATTTATATTGTAACTGAAAAACATCTTGATAATTTTTATGCCTAGAATCTTTGATCTTAGTTGCATGTTCACAGTTAAATTTCTTCCAACACTATAATACATAAAAATTCCTAAATCATGAAACACAGTACATGCATTTAATATAAACCAAATAAATAGTCCTTAGACTTGGAATTCCAATGTCTTCAACTTAACGGTAAATTTCTTAAAAGGAACAGAAAAACTTAAACGTTAGAAAGGTGGACAATATTCAAATCTATTTCCAGCTAAAGACAATGAAAGATGAAACAACAGTTTAAAAACACAATATGATTTTTGAAAAACTTGCTATATTATCAATAACTTTTTATTGATTTCCTTGAAAGAAAAGCATAATAGGACAGATTATGTAAAACCCAACTTTACCAAATACCATTTTCCCATATATGTGCTAGGAATTGCTCGAAATTCATATCCAATGGACTTATATGGGAAGAGAAAGAAAGAGAAAATGACTAGTTTTCATCATTTTCACATGCGCAGTACAGGAACCATAGGTAGCACAGCCCACATAATCTTTGTTTTGCAAAGTAGAGGTTAGAGTTTGTTCTTCCAAATTGCTGTTGGGGACTTTGGGTTAATATCAGCTCTATTTCTTGGCCTCATGCCCATGCACCCCAAAAGAAAAAACGAAAAAACAAAGGATATTAAATGAAAGCACTAACGAGGAGTCATTTGGATTATGTTTTACTAATTTTGACTATAAGCAATAAATGAATAAATAAATAAAGAAAACAGGAATAAAAAACAAAAAAGGGAAGTAAGGGAGGGAAAGAATTGGAAGAAGATGAAGTAAGGTTAGCATTAGCAAGGGCTACGGAGTTGAGACTGAAAATCAGCAACTGCATCCAAAAAGCCACCGCTGGCAAGCCTGTTTCTCCGTGCAAACAAACCCCACAGATCTAAGAGGAGGAACAAACTGATAAACTGGAGACAAACTCCCTGATTCTCACCAAAATCTTAGTGGAGTAGTTGAAGAAGAAGAAAAAACTGAAAGGCTCTTTGATAGAGATTCCCTTGAATCCCTTGAAGCCCAGCTCCTAGCTTTATAGGTTTGTTACCTCAAAAAAAAAAAAAACTTTAACTTATCCTTCCCCATATTGTTAAATATTAGGTTTTATGTTATAACCCCTAAGCCCTTTAAAGACCCTGATTCTTTTTCGTTGTTGTAACCCTGTTATTGACAATGTATGTACGAAAACATGTGAAACTTAAAGAAAATTACCCGTGGGATCCCAATTTCAAGTCCCAATTTTGGGTGAAACTAAGCCTTATATTCTTTCACAATATTGGTTGAAATGCATAGAAATTGTGTCGTCTAAGGTATGTACTGGATAGGACTGCATTGGGTCAGAGATTAATCTTGCTTTTATTGTTTCTACCTATTTATCGATTTAGTACCAACTGCTCCAGTTTTTTATACACTGTTTGCACTTTCATTCATAGTTTAAGTAATGCAGAAAGGAAGATGGCTGGCTTTTTTCTTTGTGGTTTTTTTTACATTGCCTTTTTATAGTAAAGCTAAACAAACATGCTCAGAATTTGTGAATTTTTGTGTCTATGTCCTATCGAATTGAATCATTTACACCATATACAACTTTCCCCAATGGTACTTTTCATTCTCAACAACATCATCGGCTATCAGGTAACTTTTAGGAAAGGCCTGAGTTACTATATTAGAGAAGCTGGTAGTATTTAATAAGTACTCAGCATTGCAAAAGCTGTTATTGTTATTTGATTATACTGCACGACTACTTGCTTGTGGTTTTGGCATTTCTTCATTAAGCCACTTGAGACTGGATTATGTTACAACAATGATTTCGTGGACTTCTTTAACTTTTAGAATTTAGAAAGACTTTCGGAAGCCAATTCTCCTGTTAATTTAGTTTAAACATGATTTGGTTATGGAAAATCTCAGTGATGATTAAAGTCATTCGGTCCCTTTCAAAAATCAAAGATATTTAAGCTTTAAACATATAGATATCTTCATTTGCTGTTTATTTCTGGAAAAGGAGCAAAGTAACACATTTCTATATGAAGTTCGTCGAGGAAGAATTGAACATCCAATAATTAAAAGCATTTGTTGGTTTTCTCCTTTCTTCACCACGCATATGGGATCTATGCCAATTAACTGAGCTGTTGATAACATATTTTCTTAAAAAAATTAACAACACTATGTATCACTCTCGTTTGAATGGTTCAGAAAGTTTCGTTTTGTTGACTTAACAAAATCTGCAACATCAACAAAGGTATAAAAAGGAAGTTGCACTTGCTAAGATCGATTATAGCCGGGGAGTACTCTTGGAGAAGCTCGAAGAATATAAAGGGAAGAACATCGAAGTGATTCTCGAGGCTTCTGCTTTTGTTAGCAAAACAGTGGAGAATAGCAGTGATCTCCTCCTTTCCCCATATTCGAGTCGGCCCCCACGATCCTTGGTTTCAGATAACGGCTATTTGTCACACTTACAGTCAACATACAAGTCGTCGCTCAATGAGATTACTGTTGGAATATTTTTAAAATAATGAAAGATTATGTCTTTAAAGTAATGTTTCTTAATTATTTAATTAAGAGTAATATCTCTTGGTTATTTATCAAATAGTATGACTATCCAAATGGACATGTATTAAGAAAAGTTATGTCCATATAAAGAGGCATTACTTTGCCTATAAATAGAACCCTTCTCATTTGGTAGACATAGAGAGAAAACTAGATAGAAAATTACAACAGAATTTTAGTAGTTTTGTCACATACTGCTTAGTGCATAGTGGATTGATGTCGTCAATGCAAAACGCCGTCAATCATAGGGTTTCATTGTATCCTCGAAGTTTATACGCCAGTAACCCTTTTGCATACCTAATTAATAGTGGGGGCGAATAAAACCTTAAAAAAAGTAGCATTGTTACACACCTTGAAGCTTTCATCAATTTCTCATGTTTTTCGATTCCCCACGCACTAACAATTTTAAGGTTTTATTTGTGTAATTTTACGAGAAATTTGATTGAAGGTGGAGGATACAATGAAAGGTGTAAGATCCAGCATTTAATAAATCATTACCTAACATAAGCATGTTAAGATAAAAATGTTTAGGATGACATGACAAGAGTAAAAATGATTGTGTAAATGGCATGTTATGAAGCGTTAGGTATGTATTTTTTCTTTTACATATTTAATTAAATTTGCAATACAAAATTGAAGCGATAAAAAAAACAATCAATGGAGGCTCAAGTTTTCATAATGCTTACGTCCATATATGTTTTGTAAATTTTTATTTAAATTAATTATCTATTTGCAAAATCATTGATTTTTGGATAGTTATTAAACTGTATTAAAGTCTCTATAGTTTATAATGAGATAACTATAAAGGTATTTGAAAAGTTACTATTAAACTTTACTTACAAATTATTATATTGGTCTTATGATTCATGTTTGTTGTACATTGTTGGTGGCTTATAATATGGATCTTTCATGAATAATTATGACTATGCAAAATATATATGTTTATATGCAATTATATATATAATAAACTAAATAAAAG
>JBBYHO010000001.1:3816888-3837449 GCA_038382025.1 Adansonia gregorii | reverse complement strand
GATATTTAACATTCTTTTTTGTAATTGTCTCGAAACCATAAAATCTTATAGCAGTATGATTTTTCATAAACCATGCATTTATTTTTTTTTTCTTAAAAAAAAGGGATATCTGAGATGAAATCCATAAACATCAGTAACTGGAAAGCTGATGTAAAAGGAATATCCAAGTTGTCTAGTTCAAGGGCTAAAGCATTAGAACAAGCATGGAAACATTGAAATCCTCTGGGCTCCGAGTTGACTCGTATGACTCTGCCAATAAAAGCTGGTGACTAGCTCAGTCCAGCTCTTTTCTTTGTGATCGAACTACCTGGCTAGAACCAATAGAGAAAACGGTCCCTTTCTTTTGTTTTTCTGGCAGCTTGGCAAACCCCATTTTTAGTCCACATATTCACAAAGCGCAGATATAGCAACACAACAAAAAGGTGAAAGCAATGGAAGATATTTGAAAACGTTATTGAGATATCTCAAGATATTTCTGGGTTGATACTTTGGGATGTGATATAGGGTTATGAGGTATAAAAGACCTTTTTGGTCGACCATATATTTCGTGTTTACAAAGATACTTTCATCCCATTTACTTATTCCATTTATGTTTGTTTACAATTTTAAAGCCCAAAAATACTAATTTATATACATATAAAAACATGAACCATTAGTAAGGGTTGTAATTGCTGCAAAGAATACAACAATAATTATCAGTAACCGTGTAATATTTACATATAAAGATTAATATATCGAGATGGTATATATAGTAAAAATGATTCTGAATCTTCATTTTTTTTATTCACTGCCAATATGATAAAATAAATGAGAAATCATCAAAAATTTTAATGCAGAGATGGAAATGCCATACGAAATTTTCGCTTCGTTGATTTGCACTCTGCTTTTCTTTCAGAAATCATGAAGCAAATCTCCAGGTCAATAGTCGATCACCTTGAGACTACGCTGCATGGCTTTTACCCTCCAGCTCGGCATAAAGGTTATTGACTGCTAATATTGAAGGCTTTCATCAAAGTTCTACTCTAAATGATGTCCAACGATGTGGCAACTTTCATCGAACCCTGATGCAGAGGCAGAGAAAGCCAAAGTCAACTTCAGCTCGAAACCTCAACACAGCTATCCGCACTTGATGCTATGGCACCTCATGTTGAGATATATTCTGAAACAGGGTGGGAGCATGCCCTTCATCTGAAGAAGCGGCAATGGCCTCATTCTGCAAGGTGGGACCAGGCTACTTTTTCATTTTAAACCAAAAGATGCATCAATGGATGATGACATAGTTCCAATGGCTCCCTCCTGTTAAAGCTCAAGATTTGAAGCCTGGTCAGCCAACATGACAAGTAATTTAAGTCCCTCCAATAGTTGACACCAAATTGCAACGATCATTTGCAATTGATGCTAGAATAGAAAGACTTGATGACTTCATATCCATGGCGTCCAGCCTTCATACATGCTGCAAAGATTATCAACACTAGTAGCTTGCTTAAGTAGATAATCCACTTGCTCTGCGATGCTGATTTCCCTGAAGAGGTACAAAAGAACTGCCTGTTAATTCATATTTCACTTGATACCTATTTCCAGTCTCAAAAGGAAGTAGATACCTTTTCTCCGTAATGTCTCGCCCATCTATTTTCATTTCGACACGTCTTAGGACTGACATTGCATAAGCATTTTTACCTGCAGGCAGAAATAGGTTACACCAACGGAAGTGAATACATAAAACTCTAATTCCTTTTAACAACTTTCTTAAACTAAAAGCTCAGAGAGTATCCTGGGGGACAGAGAGAGAGAGAGGGTGAAGGGAATGAAAAAGAAAGCCATAACAAAGTAAGAATATTTCACTAGTTGGCGGAAGATTACTACTTAGTACCTAGTAAAAGCCAAAAAATCAAAGCAAGCAAAGAGGCACCTAGATCAATTTAACAAAATCTATGACAAAGCGGTAAGCCTCTTGAAATATTAAAAAAGAGGAAAAATCACATTAAAAGAAAATCCATGTCAAATTTCATATCATGCAATTTATAGTTTCATTCCCCCGAATTAATTCTTATTCTATTCGTCACTCGAAACAAACATTTAAATATTGAGATCTCAAATTGGATGAAAACTATGGAAAACAGCAACTGTGCACAAGGGCAAAATATGGTCCTAGTGCAACTAGCATACTGAGGCAATCAGGAGGTTCTTTTGAGTTTGCTGGGAAAACTTCGTGATTTATGTAGTGCTCAAGATGCTGTGTCCTTTAATAGCTCAGAGAATGGATGAAAAACCCAAGAGTTACATGCAGCACACCAGTATGTTTGACTCATAATAAGAGGGCAGTTCCTAATCATGGTTCGAAGAACTAAACCAAACTCTGCTTATAGAGTAATCAAATTTCATACAAAGTGACAATAGAAGAAAAAAAATCTAACAGATGGTTTGATAAGTTAGATTTTACACTTACCCCTCGCTATGTGGCTCGCAGTGTGCGTGCTAGGAACAGGAAATTGATGACTCTCATCACCAACCTCAACTCTGCCTAATGTGGATACTTCATCCTTACCCTGAAATTTGACATCCAAGTTCACCTTGTTTGAAGGTTGCAAAGATTCAAGAGAAGCACTTACAGCTTCATTGTTGACTGAGGGAACAGCTTTCAGCTGTTCATTGATCTCATCAGTTGCTGATTTCACTTTATAAGTATCATATTCGCTTTGAGAAGATGGAACATCCTTTTTCTGACTAGAATCCAGCCAAATCTTTTCCATCATCTCCACTGAGTCATTGATAGCATCTGAAAGACTAGTACCATTTGAGGTAATGCTAGATTCCACACTGCTAGTGCCAATGCTATCTGGTGGTGATATCCACTCTTTATCTTGCAAAGAAAGCCCAGTTAGACCAACAAGATCTTTGGGGCTCCCACTGCCTGAGGTCAAGATGTGCTCTCCCCGTCTTTCATTAAATTCAGTGGCAACACCAGCAAGATCTGGTCTTGACAAACTAATGCTCTGGGATTTTACTTCCTCGCTCTCACCCAGTCCCTCAAGAGCCTGAAGAGAGAGAGAGAGCAAGCATTATTATTAGTCTTGGTATCATCAATATGTCATGCTATACTTCATACAATCTAAATTATTAATAATACTGAAACTGGATTTTACTTTATGCAGGGTGCCAGCATGAAGACTGGCAGTTCTTGCAAGTCTGGTCAACAAAGAATGTAGTTCCTTCACAGAAAAGGTAAGTGACGGCACCAAAGGCTTGAAGGTCTGGCAAGCCTCCCTAACTCTTAAGCCATAAGACTGGTATATGGCTTGTCCATGTATTGGAGATACTTCCATCTTGGTCTCTCTCTCCCTAGCCATAGCTTCAGTCATAGCTGAGACATCCTTGGATAAAACTGATTCTAGTGGAAGAAGGATTGCATTTGCCTGCTACAGCGTCCAAAAAAAAAAAGTAATACAGTTGTCAAAAAGGACACAGACTCTAGAACAGCAGAACTTAGACGAAGTAGTAATGTCATGAAAAGAGAAACTGAATCAAGGCAACTAAATACAAACACCTATCATAACAAAGAAAGTATGCAGTCAAACTACATGGATAAGTCAAATGATGGGAACCTTTGAAAGATCTTCCATAAGAGAACGATGTACAGCTGCAGCCTCCCTGCCCAGATTGTGAACATCATGCAGATCTTCAGTAATTGCCAAAACCTAAAGAGAGGCTTTACAATATTAGACAGAAGGGAGCATCAAAGAGAACATAAAAGGAAGTACTTAAGTTTCAGAAGAGAACATAACAGCATAAGTTGCAAAAGAGACAAAATATGAAAGGCTCTACAAAAAGTACTTATTGGTGACGCAACTAACTCATAAACAAAAAGACACACTTAAGTTTAAAGCAACACCAAAAATAACCAAAGTTCCCATGACTATTCTTTTCAACTTTTATAATTATTTGATTTCTTGAGGCACTGGTGTCAAGTTACAGACAGGAACCAATTGCTGTTAAAGCATTACAATTATTAAAAAGCATCTTTTGATTTTTTATAGACCTTGAAGAAAAATTACAAACAATACCTCTTCCAGCATGGAACCAGATTCAGATGTTAAAGCAGTATGGCCCCTAGATACACGGGCAAATGCAGATAAAGCAACACTGGCTTCATATGCACAATCTCTCATTGCAAGAACAGTGCTTTGCAAATCACCTGAGAAAAGAAGAATGTTTTGGGTGAAAACAGTAATCGCAAATGCAGAAGAAAAATAGATAGGAATGCTTATCTTTGAGTTTCACAAATGCAAATACATCCAGATGATTAGATGTACAAGCTGATGAAGAAAGGAGATTTAACCTGAGGCAGATTTTGCTTTAAGAGAGGCAATGCAGAGTTCATTGGTTGCAGAATATAAGCCACTAGAAGCAACTTCCATGTTGCTTTGAGCAAGCTTCCACTCTTGTTCAATACCTATAATGAGTCAAAAAACCATAGTAACAACCCATTTGGAAGAATAATTCATATTAAATCATTCAAGCATCCAGTTAGTAGGGGAAACTCACGTGTAAAAGAATGATAGGTAACCTCCAATTTTGTTAGTGAATTGAAATAAGCTTGCTGCCAAGTCCTGCCATCACCACCTGTGCTCAATGCATACCCCTCTCTGGGGATCTGAAAAATACCATCCCGAGATGCCTCAAACTCTAATACTGACGTGCAAATTTTGACAATATCTGAAGCCTTTTCTCTCGCTTCTTGTAGCAGATGCCTGCGTCTGATCAGGTGGTCATGGAATTCGGGGGGAATTCCAGAAGCCTTGGCTGAAGAATTTCCCGTTACACTGGAATTTGGTCCACCACAAGCCCATCCCATTGCTCTCTCAAGCTGCCCTTCTGCTACAAGAGAAGTGTGCTCACACGATTGTAGGCCTTCTATTGACTGAGCTACTTTTGATAAAACAGATTGCATAGTTTCCAGCAACTTAGGTCTAGTGAAGTTTAGAACAATGGGATACAGTTCATCGTCACCGGAAAAAAATTTCTGGAACAGAATCCTACTATTATGTGAAGGGGTTTTGGCTACATCATGCATCCATTCCATTTGCACAATCTCTAGTGTAGTCTTCCGAAGAGCTTCTTTGAGTTCATTCACCCGCCTTTTCATGACAGAAGCTGCTAACCTAGCCGCTCTAGCAGTTTCATGTGTGTTGCAGTACTCCTCAAGCATAAGCTGGACCCTTTTAACGATCTCAACATCCTTCCTTACCTGATCAGTACTGGGTTCCTTTGCTCCCTCTGTCAGTAGCTTCAAATGTTCATTTTCTTTTTCCAACCAAGATAGTAAAGCAGGAGCAATTCGTATTTTGAGGTAGCGACCAAGATACTCCTGAAGTTGAATTTCAAGCTTTCTCTTGACAACATCAAAAAGCTGTTCAAATCCTAGATTTTGATCCACTGAAGAGGCCACATCATGCATGCATGAATCAAGGATAGAATCCAGAACACCTATTTTCCAAATAAAGAAGGAATGATTGTTCAATAAAGATCCAAAGTTCCAAACACACTCTGATGCCGAGTGTCCAGAACTCATAAGGTCCACTAAATTTGAAATTTCAGCTGAACGAGGAGCAACAGAGCTACTCAATGAAGATAATGTTTTATCAACTGATTCCAACTCAAAGAAGGGTTTAACTAAGCTGGCCAGTAATACTTGACTTTTTGAATGATGGGACTCTCTAAAATCATCACCGCTAATTAGAGACTGAAAATGCTGTTCACAAGAAACCAAGGAATTTTTAATCTCAGCTTCTCTCTTTATAAGAGAAGAAGTTCGCATGTCTCTATGATTCCAAGTTTGATGGAGTTGTTCCAGCTGTGCCCTGCAAGCTTCTTCTTGAGAGGCCAGCTCCTCTGCTTCTTCCCAAGATAGATGATCCCGACTCTTCATGGCAGCTTCTTCAAGAACCAACTGTTGCTCAGTAATGAGGCCAACCTTAACAAAGTAGTTTTGTTCTAGTTCAACCAAGGATAACCTCTCTAATTCAACTTCAACCAGCTGTTCCAATGCTGTGTCAATAGATCCCCTTATTTGTGAGATTAATCCAAATGCATCCATAACTTCTGTATTTAATGAAACAGCAGACCTCATTACATCTGGTAAAACAGCATCAGTCATTTCCCCAATCAAATTTTTACAGCAAAGTAAAACGGTTTTGAATATTGAAGCCCAATTTCCTTCAGAATAATACTTTGGATAATATAAATCTTTATCTACACCTGGCATGTCTTCACCAATTTGCTGCCATAGTTCATTTACAAACCCAGCAACAAGTATGCATTTCTCCACTTGCTCTTCAAAGTCAGAGAAGACAATACCAAGATCAAACTGTAGCCGACTGTTCTCATTTTGAGCCCTACCAATATGACTGTATATTTCAAGTACCCTATGTTTAACATCATCATACAATGAGCGCACAGCTATACTCAGAACAGATAACGCCTTGTCTTTCTTTTCTTCCAGCTCCTCCTGCGTTCTTGAAGCCCTTGTGCCATCATAATTTGAGTCTCCAGATTGCAGAGAAGAATTAGCATCTTCCTTCCTCACAAGTCCAGCAGATTGCATGTATTTCATGAAAGCAAACATGAGTCGATCCTTAGCTTTTGATTCAGTCTTTGAGCCAATTGAGTTCACTAGCTTGGCACACTCTTCTTCAACTTTCTCAATCTCTGCTGCATACTTCTCCACTTTAAAACAAAGGTCATCATGACTGCTTTTCACAAACTCAAGATTATCCCCATGTACTTTTGCAATCAATTCAGCAGCCTGCCTTCTCGCTAGAGAAAGGATGTCCGAAGAAACAGCATTCGCAGATAGTTGCAGTACTTGTGCCCAGCCATGCACTGTGCTGGTTGTGAGGTAATTTAAAGGTAGTACACTCTGTAAAGCCAACGAGTAAGCTTGAAGTGCCATTACAGCAGAAGAGAGTCCACGATCCAAATCAGATATAAACTGAGAAACTTCCCTGTCTATTTCATAGCATTGGGCTTGTGTGGGCTCAGGTACTATAGTCAATGGAACGCCAGCTACAGAAACAGCAGATGTAAGAGACAGAGCATCAGCCATACCACTGAGATTTATGCAGGCACTTATTTCAGGAATTAAATTGCCTCGTAAAGCATCAAGGATCCTTCCATGCTGCTCAATCCAAGTTGTAGCTTCTTGAGCTTTCTCGGCTACCATGTTCTTTGCCTGATTAAACTCACGAGCTTGGATTTCAAATGATGCACGAATTTTCTCTGAATTACAAGTTGCTTCAGCAACAATAGACTTTGCAGATGTCTCATGTAAAATTAGATTAGATCGCTCCTGGTCAGCTCGATAAAAGAGAGCAGAGAAAAGCTCATATTGATTCAGAACATCTCTGAACCTCTGAAACAATTAGTTCAACAATCAAAATTTTAAGTTCGAAACAAACAAAAAAAATCTTGTTAGAAAGAGTTACAGGTTGTAATCTTTACCTCAAGAGCAGATTCAACAGCTGGAAGTGTAGCCAACAAAAGATCATGATGTTCCTGATAAAAATTGAGAGATGCCGAATACTGTAAAATCTCCAAATAATTTCCACAGTAGAGGGAACTAAACATTTCATGCAATATAAGCAAAAAAATTGATTATCAGACTGATTAAAATCCTAACCAAATTCAGGATATCAAACTTTCAAAATAATGCCTAAATACGAAATACTACAGTAAAATCAGCCACGAAGATATTACACAGGCTAAATAACCAAGTAAGTTGTAGCAAATAGAATCAATCATACTTCCAAGTCTAGCCAGCATAAGAAAATAAAATTTTTTAAAAAAAAAAATTCAAAGGCACGTGCAAGATATAGTTTTTAATGAATAAAAACCTGCAAGGGAACACGAATCTCTTGCACTCTAGAAGCAAATAAACTCAAGCTAACAGCCAATTCCATGCCTTTTCTTTCTTCACCACCAATTGCAGCATCATCATGAAAATCACCACGTGTCCATTCTATAAGCGGATCCCATACAAATACTTCCAATAACATCAATAATATATCCTTATTCTTCCTTAGAACACTGACAACTGCCTCACAATTTGCTCTAAAGGCACCTTCTATGCCGGTCAACCCTAAGGCAGCCTCAATTGTCTGGGTTAGACGGAATGGAACAATCTCTGGGACTTTTAGCCGTTGCCCTTTATCAAAACAAACATTATAATCAATATGCACCACATCCCCACTACTGAAATCCATAAGGATGTTATCCAAATGTCTATCACCAAGGCCCAGAATGTGACCAACAATACTCATGGCTGCAACACTTCCAGAATACCTACAAGAAGAGAATAAAACATATGCTTAAATGTTTCACTATTTACCGCAATACTTTATTATGGTTAAAAAATAACAGAAGCATGCATCACGACCAAGGGAAACTATATATAATTTCAAATCTCAACTATTACTAATTATACTAGAACCAGCACATGAGATGATAACTATTCCAATGAGAATGGCAATTGAATCTTTGGAAAAAAGGATAAATTGAAAGCAACCTTCAGTTTACCACCAATAATCATACCATTCACATCAAGCACATTGCACAAGCACTTCTAATAACTTCAGAGCAACTGATTTGACAGTAAATAATATCAAATGCCTTCATCAATACTTACGCTATATAACGTCAAAAGGAGGTTTTCTATTCTGCTCTCTCAGCTAGAAGACCGCTAGACATACTATTAAAGCTACCATTGAATATACAATAAAATTGATGCTGAAATGTACATCAATCCTTTTGTGGAATTACAGCACCAGGAAAAACATTTAGATTTAGACCAAACATGTCTTTCTGGCCAGAAATTAAACATCCATTGATTCTATAAGTTCATTTAATGGTTCAATTTGTCAGTATCTTAGTGATTGTGTTTTATATTTACGATCCCAGTTTTGGAGGTTCAATTATACTCAATTAATTTTTATGGTTAGCGCTCACACAAATATTCATGAGGTTACACTCTGTTCTTCTGTAAATAAGGGTATTCAGGTGCTTTCTTAAATTGTTTTTTCATGACTTTGATAATGGTTGCAATTAAAAAGCTACTGGGTGTAAGATTTTAGGGTTCAAAGGGACAAAGCCTACAAATAGAGTATTTAGTTTCTTCTTGATATAAGTTAGCGGATTTTCAAGAGTGGCTGATTGAAGCTTTCTAGATAGCATGACTTTTACTGAAAATAAATGAAGAATACCTCTTTAATTTTGAGCTAAAGGCTTTAAACCCTTCACTTGCACACCAAAGTTCTTGATGCAGAAGCTGTCTAGGAACTTCCTTCATAAGATCCAAAAGAACTTTACGCTTGACTTCATGAGGCCAGTCTCTTCTGGAAATTACTCTCCTGATGCCTTTCTCCTTGAGTGCAGGAATAATTTTTCCATAGAACATGTCACTTGGCCGGGGAACAGAAGGAACAGCACTTTTTGCATTTCCACCACCCAATGCAGAAACTTGTGCAAGCTGGACACGGTTTTGCCAAGACTTAAAGATGCTGTATATGCTGATCACATTATCCACCCATTGGATTAGACCTGCCCGACCACTGATTGGAGTCACAGAATAGTAGCGAATGCCAAGAAAATTATGATTAGTACCAGAAGATGAATGAAGAAAACTATTTATAGCTTGCAAAAGCTGCATGATTCTAGCATCAAGACGCAGATCTTCATGCCCTTTCAACAAATATGTGTATTTTTT
Source organism: Adansonia gregorii (assembly GCA_038382025.1). Lineage (NCBI taxonomy): Eukaryota > Viridiplantae > Streptophyta > Magnoliopsida > Malvales > Malvaceae > Adansonia > Adansonia gregorii. The sequence continues at coordinate 3,827,692 of JBBYHO010000001.1, read as the reverse complement.
ACCATCTGAACCCAGAATAACGAGTTTCTTTGGTTTCGTTTTGGTTGATAAGATAGTAACCTGGTCTGAGAAAGAAGCAATTGTGACAATTCCTTGAAGAGTTGAAGTGAGACCTCTGTCAGATTCACATGCTGCGACTTGCTTCTCAAGACCAGGCATTGGAACATCAGATGATGATAACATCGCCAGCTGTGGTGCAACTTCCCCTAAAGATATTGAAGATTTCCTCTGATAAGATGCTAGGGATGCAGCAATATTGTCAAATGGCCGCCAGACGTCTCCCAGTGCAGCAGCAGATGCTGGAGGAGTCTTGAGTCTTAAAATGGCAGATTTTAACTGCTCTTTATACTCATGATGGAACCATAACTCATGAGGTGTCTCAGGCTTTCTAGAAGTTGAAGCTAGACGGCGTTCCAGGGTGACAACAATGGGAGCCATCATGGCTGAGTATTTGGCAGCATTTATCTTGTTCTTCTCACTCTGGCTAAGTGTAGCATTCTCTGCAATTCGTGCAGCTTCCTCTTTCAGAACATTTATACGCCTCATTACATCTGAAAGTAAACTCAGTCAACATGGCGAGGAAATGAACCAGCTAACTAGCAAAAAGAAGTGCAAGCAAAGACCTATAAACATACATGCTAGCAATAACCAATATGACAATGGCTATGTATGACTGATGACTTGAAATATCAAATTACATCTAGTCAGATGCACCTTATATATCACGCATAAAGTTTTGGGATATGCATGTTATAGACCACCATTAATGTTTACACATAATCTACATGATGGCGAAAAAGTATGACTTCAATGTGAACCACAAAAGAATTGTAAGAATGCATATACAAACAAAACAGTTAGCGAGCAGAAGAGACCCTTTTAAGGCTAAGCTTACCCATTTGGAGATCTTGAAGAGTGCTCAACCATAATTCCTCCCAAAGAACAGTCACATTTCCAAGCTCATTAATCACGAGTTGAACATCCTGAATTAATCTTGGATAAAGCTCTCTCTGTATGCAGCAAATTTATGCCTTAAAATTTGTATATGATGCTTTAGCCTAGCAACTGATGATTCAACAAAACTAAATCAAGGCAATAAAGCACCAAGACAACATAAGTCTATATGCATAAGAGCAAAAAGGATTAAAAAGACAAAATGCTTAATTTACGCTGATAGATATGTATTTGGTCAGCACAAAAGTATTGTGACACACACAAAGTTAATCTCATTCACTTTTGGAACTCTGATTCATTTCTGTGCTACTTTCAATGGGTAATCCCATTAATCACCCACTTAAAACCTTTGTCAGATGCTATCATAAAATTGGTAATGGCTCCCATGAATTCAAATATCAAGAAATAAGCATGTTAAAGGTAAAGTTATTAAAAAAAAAAAATTCTGTAAAGCAATATTTGCTATAAACAGGTGCAAACAACTTTGTTTAAGAGCAACATGTTCATTTAATCAATGTTACTACATGCAGAATATCATAGGTGACTTTCTAATATCGCAAATAAATAGGTAGGTATGAAGCACAATAGACAGGACAAACAAGCAAAAATTTGGAACACTTTAACAAACGGCAAGCAGCAACAATAACATAAACGTGTTTTTGAAACTTAGAGTTGAACAGATGAATAATGCATTATATAAAATCCAGTGCTAGGCACATACTTTATGCCCATACTCTAACATGCATGTCTAACATTTACCCAAAATGACAGGTACAATAAAATAGTTATGCATCAGAGATATTGCAGCATAGTAACATAACAGTTTTTGAAATCTTATAACACACTAAATGGAGAAATTTTAAATTACCAAACAGCCAAGTATGTGCTGAAGCTCCTCAGAGGGCTTCTCATCATAAGCATTTATATCAACTAGCGTTGGGTACACTATAGACCAAGGAAAAAGCTTGGCTAACATCATTAATAAGCTCTCTATTTGCCTCCGAACGACTTCCTCAGGATGTGAACTCAACCTAGCAAACAATTGAGGTGTAACATCCTACAAAGACAAATGCAATGTTAATAAATAATTTTGATGAAAAAGGAAATGGGAAGGAAGAAACTAGAAACGGCTGCTCGCCTGCCATGACAGCAGAGGAACTGTTGAAAGAGCAGGTTCAAGTGTGTCTTTTAACTCTAATCCATAGTTGAGAAGAATGTGCAAGACATATAATCTAGCTCTCAGGGCATTGCTGGCAGCTTCCTTTTTCTGGGACCAACAATCACCAGACAACCGACCATCACAAAACTTGGTAGAAGAATATAAAAGATACTTTATGAAACCATGAGCTGCATGCCCAAATAGAAAGACTCTTCTCCTCCGCAACGACCACCAAACATCAATCAACTGATCAATTACATGTGTTATATATGTTTCTTCTGCACCAAAATTTGCAAGTTGTAAAGAACTAAGCAACTGAGAAGTTAAAGTGGCAGAAAGCCTTTCACCACCAGAGTTTTCTGCACCAGGTGCTCCAGCAGCAGCCTCCATCATATCCACTACTCGCTGCACCAAAGTCTTGGTTCTCAAAATTTCTGCAGGATCAGAGCAAAAACTCCACTGTTCTGCTCCATTATCTACATTGTCAATATTATCCATCTTCTGAAAAAGTGGCAGTATAACAGATTCCACTCTTTGGATCTCATCCTCAGTCATCTTGAATCTTTTAGGTGCAAGTTCTGAAATCAGCATAGGAGAAAAAGAGCATGACTGAGGAGACTTTTCCTGCTGGTTAGCAACAGAGCTCTTGGCCTGACTGAAGCACCAAGAAGCATAAGAAATCCATGACTTGGCCATTGTTGGGCAAAGTTGAGTGGACAGTTTTGTAGCTGTACCCACTATTTCCTCAATAATAACATCTAAGCTCCATTTAGAGCTTAAGTTCTCGTCACTGAAAGAATACCCAACTGTGCCACTGGAAGAAACATTAGCCACATCCGAGTCTGCTAGGATCCTCAGAACAATATTTTTTAAACTCAAACTGGGATAATCCCGTCTCAACCAATTCGTAAGTTTCAAGCAAGCCTTGGCCTTCAACACACCATCATCAACATCATCAACCATAAATGATGAAGAACTAAAACAAGGACGAAGAAATGACCAAATATTTGCAAAAGCATCCTCAATCTTGTTCTCAGCGTGCATTAGCAAGATTTCCTCATATTGCAAATTCATGTTTAGCAAATTACGATATCTCTCCTGAGAGCAACTCAATACATGATCTCTCAGATAGTTGTTTAGACAGTTTGCCAACATCAGATTTCCTTGTTTACGAGCCATACTCATCAAATTCATAGAAAGCTTTAAGGTAATTGGAGAAGTAGGGGAAATGGTTCGATAAGCTCGAAGAACTTTCAACCAAGGGTTACAATCTTGATGACTTCCTTTAATTTTAGGCTGCAGTGGCAGCAAATATGAACTTAAAACAGACTGACTGAATTTGGATTTGCCTTGGCTGCCCATGTGCTCCGGGTATTTCCCTTGGCTGCCAGCTAGTTCATAGCCTTCTTCAAATGCAAAGATGCAATGTAACAGTGTGGCACATGCAGCAGCCTCAGCTAATCCATCAAGTGGCAGAACTGACAACATTTCCTCTAGCATTGACTTAGCCTTTTGTAATTCATGTAGCACCTTGTCCAGATTTCCCTCAATCTTATGAAGTAATGCTTGCAAAAGCATCTGCTCACTCCTTCGCAATGCTAGTTTGGGATCAAGTGTGAGTTCACTGCTAGATTTTGGCGTCAAATCCAGGTACGCCCATGCAGCCTGAAGATCACCCTCATCAAAACGTGCCAATGCATGAATTGCATTCATTTCATTGCCAGCCGTAGTTAAAGCACCAGAATAACTCTTTCCAGCATATTTAGCCCGAAGTGTTTGCAACTCTAAAAGCCAGGATTCCAGAGACTTCCAGTCAGATACAGCTGTATAACTCTCAATAATACGTGCAATGGAAAACTGTACACCATCAGAACCCAAGGTACTGAGTGACTCCTCAGTCTGTAACAAGTGAGTAAAATAAGAGGCAGCCTTTTCATATTGACATTCTGCCTGATATATAAGCCCAGTTATCCACTGGAAAGGTTCAACTATGCCGCTGTGATTCATTGACTGATCTTCATCCAAAAGTAGAGGAGAAAAGGTCAATGAAACCCATTTCTGTAGACCAATTAGAGCCTCTGATTCATGACTCCTGCATAGAGCCAATGACATGTGCCGTACAATCCTCAACACATCACCAATATATTTCTCCCTTGTGTTATGGAGATTTTCAGTTACCTGAGCCTGAGACTTCTCTTTAAAAGCTGACACCACCAGATTTTTAAGCTCCTGCAGGCGCAAGGTGCAGTACTCAATGGTAGCATCATGGCATTGTAATGCCAATCCAGCATTCATCATTGGCTCACATATACGAGAAAACCACTCCTCACATACTTTCTTGTTTGCTCGAAAAAACAATGAACTCTGTCGACCAGCAGACGGTAACACAGCAGATCCCTCATAAGCATTATATACATTTTTCTTCAGAGCCTCAACGAAATCCAACAATAACCTCATGGGCAACAAGTGTGCGCCAGAAGAACCTATTATACTTAAGCTTCCATCATTTTGTTCACTGTCAACCTGTAGCACATGTGAAATATCCAAAAGCATCCGCTCCAATGCTGCAAAAGTTTGAGTCGGCCCACCAAGGTTAGTTCGTAGGCGAGTAGAAATACAATATCTAGCTGCCTCATGTATGGCCCACCAAGCACCAGCAAGGTTATTAACAGAGCAAAATTTTTCAAGAACATCTTCTTCCATTTTTATATCCAACCATAGATCATTGGCACCTACAATCCCAGTTTCCTCGAGCTGTCCCAAAATGCTGTCCTTTGAGCTCCGACACGCAAGAATAAGCCGTTGGATCCAAGAAGAAAGAGGCACTTTCCATCGTTGTGAAATGTAACTCAAAATAGAAACAAGTTGCTGCGAGTGAAATTGCTGAGGTAGCTGTTTTAAGGCAAATAATTGCTTCCAGTGCAAGTTTGAACTATTGCCTAACATAAGAGCTCGGGGCCTGCAATAGCTAAATGCTCCAATATCATTCGTACCATATACATACATTGTAGTCAACAAGACATGAGACAGAAGCCTAACATATGCATTTCTAATGTCAGCATCTGGATCACCAAGCTTTTCCAGGACCACGTCACTAACAGAATTAAAGTATATGGGGTGCATCAACCGCGCTTGCAAAAGCAGCTCCAAAGATAATGTGACATGTAACCTGACCTTTGGTTCCCTGTCAAATGCAGCCTCCAAAATAGAGAAAATCAAATCTCCAAACAGAGAAACATATCCAAATTCTTCATAAAAATTAGTTTTGATATCTGCACTCTCACAGATTGAAATGAGATTTTCACAGAAGCTTTGTACCCATTCCAAAGCTACCACTTTAACTGCGACAGGAGAAGAAACATGCAAAGCTTTAACAAGAAGTGTGCAACACTCCCTTAGATACTCAATAATCACAGCTGAATGAACATCTCTCAAACTATTACTATTAAGGACTTTTTCAGCAGCAACATCTCCAACAGGTATGCTGCCACTTTGATTTCTTAACGAACACTTGCTCAAGAATTTAACCATACTTAACCTATCCAATGTCCTGATAACATCAACTTGCAATTCCACAGACGACCTAATAAGTAATTCAAAAGGATTCAGCTTCTCAACTATAAAAGAAACCAAATTATCTGACCTGTGAAGATACAAGGTAGCAATCTTTGGTTGGACAATCAAACCATTACATCCACACAAAGAAACAGAAGTTAACAGAACTTTCAAATCAAATTTAATCAATGCAAACAACTCAAGTTTTGAGTAATATCTAGAATCTCTCACACTATTAACCTCCTCTCCATGACCTAAATTTTTTCCAAGCATACCCTTCAACAGCTCCAGCTCTTCAGTTAAGAAGGTCATTGCCTGTTGAACTATTTCATCATTCCCATGTTGAAGCAAGAAGACATAAGTGGCTGCAGAACTTCCAGTGACTAAATGATTTGGATGCAAGCGCAGCTGAGATATTGCTCCATCAAAATGAAGAATCTTCTGCACAGATGAAGGTAGGAGGCCAAGCTTTTGCAAAGACAATAATTGAAGATTAGTTTTTAAGACTCCATGAACTTGAAAGTAGGTGATTTTCCCAGCTCCAACAGGTCGACTAGTACTTTCCTGATCCAAGCTCTGAAACAATATGTCAATAGCAAGAGGATAAAATGTGGAAAACCTCTCTTGTAATATCTCTGCCAATAGAGTCAAGCACTTCCAGGAATCCTCCATCCATTTTGACCATCCAAACTTCTTTCCAACAACAGATAAACATCCCAATAACCGGGGAAGCATTTTGCCTAGAGGTTCACTTATTTGTTCGAGTAGATTCATCTCCAGCAATCCAGATGCAGTAGATTGCAAAACTGTAGAAAAACAAGAAAGCAACGCAAGCAACCTTCGAAACTGTTGAGGTGTTCCATGTGTCCCATCCTGAAGCAATGCGTCCATATCTCCCAAAAATTTGGACAACAATCCCAGAGAGAACTGCAAATTACCCACCCAATGCTTCTGAAATTGCAAGAAACTATCCATAATAACCCGTCTGTCAGATTCTGCAAGGTCAGGTACCAATGCCCACCCAAGAAGCAGATCAATAATGTCAAGAAAATGTGGTTGGAAGGACAGCGAAAACTTCAACGAGACCAAAGTCAAAACACCCAAAAGCCGATGTAATAAACTCAAGGAGGTTCTCTCATCCTCTAGAAGTTCTTGGCATGCTTTGAGGATTGATAAAGCGTATCTTTCAATTCCACCCACATCACCAACATTAAGAAACTCGCGTAGACCTTCCAAGGCGAGTTCCGTGGTCCCATCCCCAGCACTAATATTACTAAGCAGCGGCAAAGCCCATCCAATGAACCGATCCACCAAACTACTGAGCATAAGATGGTTTTGCCTTCCAGTTGATCCTATAGGGATTGAACACACAACCGCACAAAGAGCAGCATATGCAATAACAGCAGACTGCCTCACCGAGTATGACCTGACACATTTTTGCCACAAATTTTACCAAAATAAACATAAATCTATATTCTAAGAATCAGTTATTCCTTTTTCTTTTTATTTGGAAGCATGATCTCAATGTTTACAAAACTCAATCTAGGGTTTATAAGAATCCCTTTAAACTGTAAATTTAACATTTTAATGGTCAAGCATAAACAATAATTTTTTTTTTTTAAGTCAAGCATTGCCAATTCATTGACTAAATTGATACTACATAATAAAAAAATTAAGAAACTAAAGAAAAAGAGGTAAGCAAAATAAAATTAAAATTAAAAAAAATTAAATGCGAGAGAGAGAGAGAGAGGGATACTTGTCAGAAAGAAGTTGAGAGAAGCCTTGCGCGAGGAAAGAAGCGGAGTGAGCGACGAGGATAGAGTTAGGAGGGTAAAGAATCGCACGGTGGAGAGAATTAAGAGCAGCAAGACGAGCTGATTCGTTTTCGTCAGATTTGGTTGAAAAAGTTGGAGTAGATGTTGGTGTGGGAGTCGTAGCTGAAGCAGTGGCAGAGGAGGAAGAAGTAACGGATGCGGTAGCCGCCGCCGTCGCGGTTGTATCTTTGGGGAGAGCAGCGGCAAGGAGAGCCGCAAGTTGCTGTTGTTGGTGGTGGATTCCTTGCATCATTGTTATATAGATATCTATGGCTTCGCATTTCTTGCTCGTTTCCCTTCTGCGCTTCTTTGCTCTACCGGAATGCGTTTGATAGCGTTCCGTTCAGGCGTTTAGCCTTTCTTGTTTTTCTTCCTTTTGCTCTTTATTTTAATAGCCAATTAATAGCTTTTAGTTTTTTATCTTTTCTTCTAGGTCCTGTACATTTTTAAAATATGATCAGATGCCCTTTAATTTTTAATCTTTGCACTTCAAGCCTTTGTTCTCAGCCAATTTTAATTGTTTTATAAATGTTTTAAATGATTAATGAGAATAGCAAGCTTAATATAGCCTCATATAACTTTATTAAAACTTCAAACTTACCAATTTAGATTATGGTTCTACTTATGAATATGTTTCTCAATGAACTTAAAAGTTCATCCTATTTTTACATTTAGATTAATTCAAACCTTTAAACTTAAACAAATCTCCGACTTAAAATAATACGTTTTAAGGATTTTTATTGACCAATTGTAAATAGTTAAAGCTTGACCAAAGTTAGGCTCAACTCTAGTCATAAATAAAACCTAATAAAATTTTATGCCGTTATCTTAAGACAAATTACTTACATTTTTTAATTTATTGTGGTTTTTTATTTAGATGTGTATAAAAATAAAAAGTCATTACATACATTGAATGTAATTTCAAGGTCGATGAGTTTATTTTGCACCATCATTTATGATGTGTAATGAGTGAATCAATTAGTTTTAGGATATAATAAGACCCTTATTTGATTTCATTTTACATTAAGCAAACTAAACTATTAAATACTTTCTAGTGAGTGACAAAATCATATTTTTATGCATAATTTGTTATTTTTTTGCAATAAATTATATAAAGGACTTAATTTATTTAGAGAATGAAAGAAGAATTTGATTTATATTCAGCTTAAAAAAACTAGAATTAATTCCAATATCTTTATTCACAAAGATTTTAATCAAGTATTTTAACTCTTTAATTTTGCTGATTTATTCTATTTATTTGTTTTATTGAGTTCGTATGTTTTGAAACTCATCAAAGGTGATTGGGAATCATTTATAAGTAAAAAAAAAATTAAAGTGGTTTGTATCATTTTTCTTGGATCATTAAAAAAAATTAGAACGCCTCTTAGGACAATTAAATACCTCTTTTTATTTCAGTTTTGTATAATTTTTTTTAAATTATGATATTTCATAAAATAAGACTATAAAAATTAGAAAGGATGGTAAAATAATTTATAAGAACGTACAATAAAAGGCTATCCCTAATTATTGATTTACATCAATTTATTAGTTTGATAAAAGAACAATTGGGATTTCTAATATCTAGTCGTGCTTGAAAATAACAAATTGAAAGTTACTTGTTTGATAAAAGTACAATTTGGATTTCTAATAATATGTAATAAAATGCGGGATCAAGAAGGAAAATTGCCAAATATATAATCGAAGAAATTGTAAATACATAAAACTCAAAAGACGAGATTATAATTTCCCCAGAAACGATGGTCCACGAGATAAACCGACATAAAAGGTCGCCAACCCGCTATATTTAGCGAAACCCTAAATCAAATTAGTCTTCGTCCACCAAAACTCAACGCAAACTTGCCAAAGAAAGTAAAAGGACCTGCAACTTTGATCACGTAGAACGATGTCGTACGACGACGTGGAGATAGAGGACATGCAGTGGAACGAGGAGTTGCAGGCTTACACGTATCCGTGCCCGTGCGGCGATCTATTCCAGATCACGAAGGAAGAGCTAAAACTCGGTGAGGAAATCGCCCGTTGTCCAAGCTGTTCTCTCTACATCACAGTCATCTACAACGCCGAGGACTTCGCCGACAAGAAATCTAAGAACAACCTCGAGCCTCAAAAACAGCAAGCCGTCGCCGTTGCTTGAGACTTTTCAGGTCATAAAATTTACTCAGTTTTTCTTTTTAATGCATTAGATTTGCATTGGCATTGATGAGGGAAAGATTAAATTTTTATGTAAGTCATCGTCGTGAGGTTTCTTGTTTATCTGTGATTGTATTTGATTGAGATTTGTGAACCAATTTGGCCTCTTCAATACAAGATGAGATGCATATACTTATATATATTTGTTGTTTGAAAGTTGAAGTTACAAAGCTTTGTTGAATAATAGAATTATGCAAATTTTTATGCAACTTGGTGGTGTTGAGATTGACTTCAGTTGCAAGGGATGGGGCGGATGGCTATGGGTTTTAAATGTAATCACAGGAAATTCAGAATTGGTTCCTCAGTATCAAATTTCTCTTTTTTAATAGTCTCTGTTTATAAATAAAATTTGTAGTTTATTTCAAAACCCAGACGAGTTTTGAATCGGGTCTAAAACAGCTATTGTTGAAACGAAAATTTAGCTGAAAAACCCTTTAAACTTCAAGTTTGAAATAAATGTAAAAGGAAAAGAAAACCCCTTGCAATTATATAAATAATAATTAAAAAAAAAAGAACTCCATTGTCATCTTCCTTCTAAAGCCGTCTTCTTCCCTTGTCCCTCTTGGTCTACACGGCGAAAGCCCTCTCTTCTTCAAAACTATCTACGGTCTACATGAGAAGAGATTCCTCAGAAATGTATTTACTCTTTGCCATAACATGAAAGCTCACGAAGTCATGAGCTCTTAATCCTCAAACAACAGAAGCCAAAACCACTTATTGTTACTCCCCATCATCAATCTCGCTTCTGTGCACTTTTCTCCTTTAACATTGGAATGAAGGAAGCAGATAACGTGGTTGAAAAGGTAATAAGGGCATTGCAGCAGATGTTGTAATGTTCAATGCATTGATTGACAGTCACTTTGCCAATCGCTCTATGGAGCGTGTATTTTTCGTTATTGAAGGAAATGGATAAACTGAATATTCCTCCTGATGATTTGACTTACTACATTTTGATGCAAGGGCATCGTAGGGAGGGGAATCAAACCTGAAGAAGCTCGTGAGCTTCTTGATGAGATTAGAAGAAGGGGAATCAAACCTGATTACATTAGTTTCAACAATGCTAATTGGTTGTTGTAGCAGGAGAGGTGATAGAGGGATGTGCCGAGAGTTCTTG
>JBBYHO010000001.1:3775867-3799457 GCA_038382025.1 Adansonia gregorii | reverse complement strand
AATAGAAAGAGTACACATATCGATATTGTAATGACTACCTTAGATTGGATAGTTGTAAAAAAAAAAATTATAAATGAAATTAATCTATGTATACATGAAGGAAAATTCTCTTAGATCAAGTAAGAATCCAAAAACAATAATACATTTTAAGATACCTCAAAAAAATAACAAAGAAAGAAAAAAGTTTAAAAAAAATCTGAAAAGAAAAATGACAAAAAAAAAAACCTAAGATAGCACTTGCATATATTCTTCTGTACTAATTATTGGATGCCGATTCTATGTATAAAAGAAAAAAGTGCTAAGAGTAACATTTAACTATAAATAGAATATTAATTAATTTAAATAACACAAAGTTGTTATTAACGATGCTTCTCTAAAATTGCAAGACGTATTTGAGCTCTCATGCCTTGGGCGCCCCCTCTCTGTTTACCTTTTGGAACCCCCGAGATTATCTAAAAAAAAAATTCCCTACAAAGTAGAAAAGAAGAGAAAAGTGGCATTATATAATTAGACTTGTTAACGAATAAATTTATAAGTTTGTTAAATATTTGTAGGATTCGATAAAATATTAAGTTTAAAAAATAAATATTTTAAATAAAAATAATTAAATTTTAGTTTTAATAGTTGATGTTTGAAATCAATTTAAATTAATTTGTTTTTCAATTTTATAATAAATTATACAATTTATTCACTTAAAAAAAGACGTTACTAAATTATATGTATTATAAAATTTAGTAAAAAGAAAAATAAAGGATAAAACTTAATAAATGCACCTCTGCTGCTAATGTATGCATTGGGATATTATTTACTTTTTCCCTTGGCTAATTTACTATTTAGTACAAAACTTTACCAGAATTTAATCGGGATGGCACCATGGCTCTTCTTAGTTGTCTCGTCCGTCCCGAGTTGGACATTGAGTGGTCGTCTGGATAGAAATTTGCAGTGAATGGGATTGGATCAAAGACCATTTATTTGATCCAATAGAACACTAGATTTAGGCCCATTATATATAAAATACGCGATGGGCCATATTTGACATTATCAAAAAGAGAGCATAACTGGCTTAAACAATTAGTTTTAGTATCATCATCAAACTGGATACTAGAAATAAAAGCCCAGTCCTGATCGAGTCTAAAAAAAGATGGTAATAGTCAAATACATTGACCCCCCCCCCACTTTTTCATCGCCTAATCCCAAAAAAATTTAAAGGTATACTTCTCTTATATCTTCCTCGGATGAGTTAAAAACGTAAGTTGATTTGTTTTTAAATTAGAATTTAATTTAACTCACCTTCTATGTAGTTGAATTTGTTCTTTTTTAACAAATAATGTATCGAAAAATATTTTTCAAAGTAAAAGCGGATAACTTTAATAAAGGGGCCGTCTTCTAGATGAAAGTAGATGATTTTTTCCTAAAAAACAATAGCGAACCACGATTATAAGTAAAAAAAATATATATTTACTTTTATATAATTATTTATTTTTTATTAATTAAGTTAATATTATTTAACTCATAAAATTAATTTAAATAAATAATATTTTATAATACTATAGAATGACTATACAAAAGACATGGGAAGGGAATGAACCAACGGGGTTGCTATCCAAATAATGAATGCTTGAGTGTTAATATTTGAAATTGGTGGGGCATTTCGTTAAGCTATTAACGTCAAAGAAATTATAAAAGGGTTTTTAATTAGAAAGTGGAACACCGTCGAAAATGAAAGCAACGTGGAAATGTGGATTTTCCTGATAAAGGGAAAGTAAATATGCTGCGGTGGTCCCCGTCGTAGACCATAGGGCACAGGCCTTTGCTCCCACTCACAATTGGTTACCGTCTCTCACGCGCCTCTTTCAAATTCGTCGCCTCATTGACCCACTGTTTGCGCCGTGAATGACAACGCAAAACACTTTCTTCTTTTTTTTTTTTTTCCTTCTCAATTCCCGCCGTGAATTTTCAGAAATAATGAAAAAAAAAATTACATTTATGAACCAAACAAACAAACAATGCTTTACCAAATCAGTGAGGGACAGTCGAACCGCACGTGACCTGCATGTGCTGTCAATTTGTTTGCTAAATTCGCATAAACATTACCTCACCTATGTGAAGGTATCTCACATTTATTTATCACCAAAAATAAATAAATCCATCAATCAATCAATCTTGTCCGCTTCTTTTGGTATGTAAATTGAATTATATAAAATAATTATTTGTTAAATTTCCATAATTGTATCTTCATTTTCAACCTGACTCTCCAAATAAATTTATTGTCTTTTGTAATTTGAACTTTGAAGTACTTGTTTAAGTACTATCATATGCGTATTTTTGTCTGATTTTACATTAGATATTGTTTAATTTTGTTCTGACTTATGACATTTAGTTTTTTTTAAATTTATTTCAATAATTTTTTATTTGAATTTAATATTTAATTATAATTATATTCCTTCTATTAACAAAAATTACTCTTAAGAAAAAGATTAAGAACACAAATTTGTATGCTTGTAAGTTGTCACACAACTCTTGCCTTTAGAAAAAAAAATAATAAAACCCCACTCTTTTAATAAAAAAATTAAGTATTTCTCATTAAATCGAATATTAAATATTAAAGGACATTGATCTTCAGTTTAGTTAGTAAGCAACATATTAATAATGCCTCAATCTTTAGGTTTCGAGATATAGTCGTGAATTTGAAACTTTCAAACTTATATCAATAGTATGTGCAGGGCCATGAACGAATACTTCTAATAAAAGTTCATCTTAACGGATGATGATTTAATTCATTAATTTTTAATGTATTTATTATTATTTAAATTCATTGATTAATTTTAAAAAATATATTTATACTGTCAATTTTAATTAACATGTAAAAAATAAACTCACTCTAACATATTTATTTATTCATACACGTGAAATTTTATTAATCTTAAATTTGTTAGAGTGCATCAACCAGAAAAGAGAAGGTATTGGTAATTAATTGGGATTCTTTTTCAACATCTTTTATGATAGATATGATAATATTAAATATAATATAAAAAATAATTATAATTATAATATAATATAAATACATAAAATTTTAAAATTTGTATGATATAAATTATTAATGTATTAAATTTTGTAAAAATATAAAATATTTTAAAAATGATTATAATATTATAAAATGCATAAATATAATATAGATAAACGAATCAAATCTATTTTCTCGGTGTTTCTCTTTTATAATTTGATTGATGTGTGCAAGTTTTTGTTAAAAGAATACTTTTAAGGTATTTGTTGAGATTAATATATTATTTATAACAATATTTAAATTTAATTTAATAGATTTTAATGTATTAAAAGAATAATTTGTTAATATTATAACCTGTAAAGATCTCCCATTAACAAATTCATATGTCAATTCTCATCGGTCAAAGTTCCACACTTCTTCATTCATCATTAGTTATAAGCATACAATCTCCACTATAAAAATTTATTAAATCCATTTGCAAGAAAAGTATTAATAATGAATTGGAATAATACCCAAAACGTATACCGGTACTATTAATAAAATATTAACTTTTTTATCTTAATTATTAGATTCAATTTTTACGTCCCCATTCACCTAACTGTATGATTTTAATTAAAAAAAAAAATCAACTTTTCATCTTTTTGAAGAAACAATTGTCCAAAGCGGCACGAGGGATGATAGCTAATGGAATATTCATAATTTTTTAAATATTTAAATGTGTTATTATATCAATATTATTATTTAAATTTACATTCAACTCAAATATTAATATTTATTATATATCTAAACTCATTAAATATTAAAAATTATTAAATTATTTTGTTAAATAATATATAAATAGAGATTGAATTTAAATATCTAAATCTATTTTTATATAAATAAAATATCTTTAGATAACAAATTTAAATATCTAATATTATTGATACTAAAAATTAAAACCGAGTTAAATAACAGATAATTAAGTATTTCACGATCAAATTCACTAAGAATAATAATTTAATATAAAAATTTATATATTCTTTAAATTTATAATATTTAAATTTTTTAAAAATAAATCAAATAATATCAAATAATGAAAGAAAAGTAATTTTAGTATTTGTTTCTGAACAAATGTCAAAACTACTAAAATTTGATATTTAAGAATAACAGGGGGGGAAAAAAGAAGCAATTAAGTTCTAGATTTAGAAATTAAAAATGAAAATTACTCTTTTTTTTTTTTTTTTCCCAAAAGTTGAAAGAAATCATTTGTGTTGTTGATTATGATGGGACTGACCTTTTATTTTTTTTATTTTTTGATAAAGAAGGGGAAAGCCCCTGCCCTGCACTGGCATCATCTTCAATGTATCCACATGTATATCTCCCAGTACATCAATAAGCTCTATCAATGTTGACAATGACGCGTGTAAAAACAAAACAACTTTTTTTCGTTTTTTCTACTTATGGGGTGAAATACTGAAATACCAGCGTACCCAAATACAGGTGTCATTCTCCCAAGTTTATTTATTCATTTATTTGTCACTTTTAACTTTTTATCCTCCTCCATTTATGAGTCTGCGTTCGTTTAAGTTACAGTCGTTTTTCTCAGCACAAATATTTTGTTAACTGTTTTTGGTGGTTTTTGTAGGTTATGTATTTATATTATATTTAAATTATTTTTATATATAATTAAATTAAGATATTAAAAATTAATATTTATATTTATATTATAAAAATTTTAATATTTTTATTTTTAATATTATATCATATTTTAATTATTTTATTTTTTAAAAATAAAAAATAAATAATAAAAAGGTGAAAAGGGGAAGTCAGTGGGAACAGAATGAAATGACGATCAAGACTGGAAGTGTAATTGGCGGTAAAAGTTAATTTTGACAAACAAAGATTGAACGAATTTAGAATGAGAAGAAAAACAGGTAGAGTAGTTAATGAGGGAGGTGGGCCAATGTGAGAGAGACCAGCATTCAATTTGGGAATGTGTAAGTAATTTAAAATTAAATTTTGTTAGTTGGAATGGGGTCAGATGGAAGAGGAAAAATAAAGAAATTCGCAAAGAAAAAAAGAAAAAAAAGAAAAAGATTGGGAAAGAGAGATAGAGAGGGAGAGGCCTTTATCCAAAGATGAATCCTTCTTTTAAATGGACAACAAAATCAAAACAAAGGGAGTATGATGTATGAACAGTAATTCCCATTTGTCCTTGCCCGGCTGGCACAACGATGAAAAAATCCTTATTCACACATTTAGTTTAATTTTTCGACCAATTAAACTTGATTAATTTTATTTAATTAATTTAAATATTAAATTTAATTAAATTTAATTTAAAATGATTCGAATTTAATTGAATTTAAATATTAAAATTATTAGAATTTAAAAATATGAAGTAATCTAATCCCAATTAATAGACCTACGTCTAAATTATTACAGAAGTAAATTCTTGAATATTAAAAATATTTTTTTATATAAGACAATCAGAAATCTCAAGGTTTATCAGGAACTAATTCTTATTATAATGATTTAAAATTTTTTTTTTCAAGTCAATTTTTGGCATTCAAATTATATTCTGGAAAGACATACCACAAAAATCACGCCCTAATTAACAAAGAAAAATTAACAACATCTTTTTCAACCGTATTAATCCCGTTATAAGTTTTTGTAATTTTAACTATAGCACGGTAAGTTCTGCAACATTTTACTGGTACATTAAAAAAAGTCAAAATCTATGAACATTAGAAACTCCGTGAGAATTTGTTTCTTAAGAAAAAAAAAAAAAAAAGAAAAAGGGATGAATCGTTCGACCTAAATCCAATTTAGCAAACTTTAAACGAGACAGAAAGAGAAAAATGAATGGGTCTTTAATAGTTTTACATATTTGGTTGAATTAGATGTTGTTTAAGATGATAGGGATCAATTTGTATGATTATCAGTGCGTATATTAGATGATTATCTGTTGGAATTCGAAGTATAATTTTTTTTTAAGGATAGAAAAGTGGGTCCAAGTTGGTACTAGTTGGCTGAATAGTATTGTGAGCTTATAATTTATAATTATTTGTTTTGATGAAATATAATAAGATAGTTTATGTTTATGTTGCTGGAACTTTCTTTTATTTAAAATTTTATGTTTGATAAATATTTAAAATTGTGCTCTCAGTGCTCATAGATAGAGAACGGTTGGAATAATTTGGGCGCTTCGAGCTCCAAAGAGACTTTTTTAAACCTTTAGCCAAATGATGAGTCGAACAGATTGTAGTTTAGCAAAGAGAAAACGAGTTTTTTTTTTTCCCCCCTCGAACTCCATTCTCTTCTCTAGTTTTTAAATAATAAATTCTTGAAAGTATAACTTTAGGAGAAAAAATAATAAAAGAAAGTATCAGTTTATTCTGTTTTGATATGTCAACCACAGCTGCAGAAAGTTATATATATATATATATATACATGACCATGATTCATGCACAAAACAGTATTGTTGTAGTAGTTCTTTGAAGAGATCAGAAATGAGCAGTGACAGATTTTTTTTTTTTTGGCATTTCATATTGCAGCCTTTTCATGGATTTTATTCCCGCATGCTACAACAGCAGCATGTGTGTGTGTGTATATATATATATATATATATATAAAGGAATTGATAAAATTAATTTAACTGTTGTGACTTCAGGTTTGGTTTTTCTATTGTCACATTTCGAATATACAGATCAATGCCAATGTGCGATGGTCAACTGTCAAACTAAACAAATGTTAACAGCGGTCTTGTTTATCTCACTATCATGCTTTGTCGACCAAAATTTGATTAAAATTATATTAGATCAACTGAAAACACGCAATTAAAGTTATATTAGATGATGATGCGGTATAACAACTCCTCTTTCGATTGATTTTTTTTTTTAATTTTATTCAATCATAGTCTAAATATATACTTACAAAATATTAAATTACTTGTTTCTATAAGCCATTGGCATTTTCACACGTTGAAATATTTGTCTTTTCTTTGTTATTTTTTCATCCATTTCATAATCTAATGTTGTAATGTTTATTCCATGTGTGTATGCAGAACTCGGAAGTGTTTTTTTAATATTCTGTTCGTTAACACATTGGAGCCTCTTCCGGTATGCATAGGAAGGCAAATTGGTCTTTTTAGTAAGTGACCAGCTTATCAAAATAAGGGATGCCCATATTGACCGCAATCCAAAAGAAAACTATTATTTATAAATTAAAAAAATAAATAAAATAATTACAGATATAAAATAAAATAACAAGAACAAATTAAAAAAAAAACCAGAATGTGGGGTTGGGCTGGGATGAGCTGTCCTAGTGCAGTCGATGCTTTATCTGATGCTTACCTGCGCTGCTGACTGCTGACACTCTCAAACGCCCCCTCTTATTGTACCATTACAATTGATTTAACACCTTCAAACCTCATGATTTCTTTTGTCCTTTCCTTAACAAACTAGTCTGATAATCTCACCTCTTGTAATTTGCAAACCTTAATTGAAAGCCAGGAAAATTTTAACGTCGGGATTTCAAAAACCAAAGAAAAGACATGTTCAAACCCCCCCTCCCCAAACAAAAAAGGTTAGTGTCCAGCGCTTTTACTGCTGATTTGCAGTGGTTAGTGAAAAACTATACAGAGTGAAAATGAGATTCTGTTTCTCCGCAGTGAAGTATATATATAATAGAGAGGATTTAGAGGTTAGCGGTAAAGTTTGGGAGTATATTCAGAAAATGATCTGGGCACATCAATTTCCGTCTGCAAGAACCGACAGATTTGTAACTACAAAGACAATGTCGTCCACAAATTGGACAGACTTTTTCTTTTTTGGAAGAACCCAGGCTTAAAATGAGGGTTTTACGTTTTCAAAACCACATCAAAGTGAAAGTCTAGATTGTGAAACTCAATTGGGGTGGACATAACTTTCTCTGAAGAGCTTGCTTGGGTAATTTTTTTTTTTTTTGTCTGTCAAAAAACACAAAGGCAGATTTTTAGCACTCCTTTACGAGACCCCACGAGTGGACTTCTGCTACATGGCTACATGACCCTCTTGCCCACCTTGGTCCCCCACCTGCTTCCATCTAAAGCCAGCCCCTTAGGCCTTAGGCCTTAGCACTGCCTGCGTAACTCTCTCTCAACACTCAGCCAAAGACAACAGTCAATCAGAAAGCAAAAGAACCCCACAAACTCTTAGTCCTACTTAGCTCCAGAGTCCAGACTCTGCCAAGAAAACAAAAAAAAAAGGGATTTAAAACAAAAAATGACTTGGAGAGGAGAACAAGAGGAAAAGATGGGGTTGATGTTGGATCATCGACTTTGAAACCTTGGGGAAAAAATAATTAGTATAAAATAAAAATTCACCCCTTTCAAAAACCTGGAAACCCCACCAGAATGGAACTTACAGATTTGCAAAGCAATAAGCAAACCAACAACAATAACAATTCCACAGAAACCCACCATCAGTCTCTCCACCACCACCATCATCAACAGCAATACCAGCAGCAGCAGCAGCAGCAGCACCACGTCCAACATCAGAAACAGTCATCTTCTTCTTCTCCTCACCTTGTGGTTCCTTTCGATGGCACCAGATCTTCTTCAGGTAACCCTTTTAATATGGGCTCCATCTCTCTCCTTCATCCCCACCATCCCCATCATCTTCTTCATCATCCCGTTTCTTCTACAATTACGACAACCACAACGTCGCCTCTCCCATCTTCTTCTTCGTCTTCCTCTTCTTCAGCTTCTACCGCTACAACCAACCCACCTCAACTCGTAGATGCATCTCTCGCTATTGCGACCAGATCTACTTCTCTCAACATCGATTCCAAGAATCAACCCAACTTGCCACTTTCATCTACGACGACAACGACGACCACAGCTAACCCACCAGTGAAACGCTCCACCAAAGACCGCCACACCAAAGTGGATGGTCGAGGCCGCCGTATCAGAATGCCAGCTACTTGTGCGGCTAGGGTTTTTCAATTGACAAGAGAATTAGGTCATAAATCTGATGGGGAAACAATTGAATGGCTTTTACAACAAGCTGAGCCAGCAATAATAGCAGCCACTGGAACTGGTACTATACCAGCCAATTTTTCGACTCTAAATGTTTCTTTAAGAAGTAGCGGATCCACACTTTCAGCTCCATCTTCAAAATCTGCTCCTCACTCGTTCCATGCTGCTTTAGCTTTGGCTTCTCATCATCATTATCACCCTTATGAAGAAGGGTTTGCTAATAGCGCTTTATTGGGTTTTCACCATCACCATCAGCAGCAGCAGCAACAACAACATCTTTTAACAGCAGATCAAATAGCTGAAGCTTTACCAGGAGGTGCTGGTGGTGGTGTAGATGGTGAAAATTTAAGTGAGAATTATATGAGGAAACGTTTTAGAGAGGATTTGTTTAAGGATGATAATCAGCAGCAAGGTGAAAGCGGCAGTGGTGGCGGAGGTGGGAGCGGAGATGGATCCCCTATTAAGGCTTTTAAAAGTGGTTTAAGTCAATCGCCTAAACCACAACAAGATGCTGGATCTTCGGGTCTACTTCGACCATCAAATATCCTGCCTGCCGCTGCCATGTGGGCAGTGGCACCGGCACCTAGCAGTGGAGCGGGAAGTGCGTTTTGGATGTTGCCCGTGACTGCTGGTGCTGGTGGCGCATCAGTGGCCTCCGGTGCCTCTGGGGCTGGTCCATCTGATCAGCCTCAGATGTGGCCTTTCGGAACAGCAGGTCCAGCAGTAAGTGGAAACACATTGCAGGCACCCTTACATTTTGTACCAAGATTTAATTTTCCTGGTAATGTTGAATTCCAAGGTGGTGGTAGAGCAAGTCCTTTGCAATTGGGTTCAATGTTAATGCAGCAACAACAACCTCCTCACCATCCTGGTCTTGGAGTGTCTGATTCTAATTTGGGCATGTTGGCCGCTCTTAATGCCTATTCTAGAGGTGGTTCAAACATTAATTCAGAGCAAAATAATCCACTGGAGCAACACCAACAACACCAGCCTCAAGGCACAGATAGTGGAGATGAAGACCCAAATAATTCTCAATGATGGTCAGAGAATTAAATACACAAGTTGGTTAGTCGGCTTTTAATTAATTCCTCATATGTGACAAGCTTGAGTGCCTTCGACATTTTTTTCCCCTTGGGAAAATACATTCCATTATATAGGAGCAGCTGGAACTAGAGATTGTTGGGTTTGTTTGTGCAGAGATGTGGAACATGAAGTTTGTGATGAGCTGAGTGCATGATATGGGAGAGAAAATGAAGGTACTAACTAGGTGCCTTTTTTAGTTTTGTTTGCCCCATTTGATTTTGATTTTTGAATGTCTCTTAGTTAGGCTTGATATGGACAAGTTTGAGTTTGTAATTTACGTTGTGGTCCAAAGGGGACACCATAGGGAACAGGGATGTGAGAGAGAAAGAGAGTTGTTTGTATAGGAGGATATTTGTTTGTGCTGATTTACAGTGTTACTACTACTATTTGCTTTGTTTGAATGAGGAATTTGGAAAGAAAAATTCAAGCAAATCAATTATTTTTGTTATAAATTATCAGTTTGCATAATATTTTAACCTTCTTCAAAGAATCTATAGCTTAGTATCATTTTCATTAAAGGGGTAGAGAGAAACTAGCTAGATGTTATGTAAACTATGAACCTCTACTCCTCTCAAAGAAATGGAAGGAGAGAGAGAGGAGAAGAGGTTTCCTGGGGAAGAAAGATTTAAACAATGCTATAAAGAGTCTATTTAACCCTTTCCCCTCCTTCTCAAGTTTCAAAGTGATCCAGAAAGCATGTCATGTCAGTTTGGGGGGGGGGGGGTTTAGATAGTTTTTACCTTCCAAGTTCCAAGCCATTGTCTTTTTTAAACTGTCTTTCAACTTGCTGTTTATTTAATGTTATTATTACATTACCGAAAGCATATATTGAAAATATTATTTGGTATTCCGGCCTGGTCTGCCTGATTTCCACTGAAAAAAAAAAAGGGAAGGTTATTTTACATGAGATGTTGCTTGCTAATGTACCAAAGTGCTTAAACCATCAATACAAATTCAAGAAAACTGGAAAACGATTGAGAATGTTTTATACAATCAATCAATGTCTCTACTACAATTTTCCAAATGCAGAAAGAATCAAATATCATTTCTTGGATTTTGACAACCTTTTTCACATCGCAGGAATTGTTTGTGTGTTTTTGAGATGGGTTTTGATACATTTTTATATAGATTGCAAACCCAGTCTGCCATGTACTTTCCTAATTTGTCTTTTACTTTTCAGCTTTCTAGCAAACCCAGTCTTAATTTTGTCTTGACAAAGTTGTACGTACAGTTTTTTTCTTTCAATTGAATTTCTCGTTTTCATTGCTTAATCACTTTTTTTTCTAACCACTTCTATTTTTTTTTCCTCACATAAAAAGAAGTCATAAATAGGAAATAGAGAATGGACGGTAAATTTAAGATTTGATTTTTAATTTTAATAAATTTTATTTTTAAAATTAATTATATAAATTAATTAAATTATATTTAAAATTTATATACACATTTTTTGCTTGCACCTTGGGAGGATTCGATGCTATTTTATGTTACAAAGATTCTTAATCCATTAAGTTTTGCTGAATCTTTTCCGCATTAAACGGTAAATAACATTGACATTAACGAGAAAAAGATAAAGAAATAAATTAATATTGAGAAATGTTAGACATAGTAAAAGTCTCGAAAGCGCATCGGAAAATACCATCCGAAAAATGTTGTGATCGTTTTAGCTTTTTATTAATGGAAAAAAAAAAAAAGAAAAATTCTCACAACATTAAACCAGGTGGTGTAACCGTGTTAGCCAAGTTAATGAGCCCCCGACATGACTTGACAACCATGCGGAAAAGTCTTTACTAATCAAATCATCATTAAAGTTAAAAAACAATCATTTTTTTTTTTTCAATTTCAATTATTCATGCAAAGTTTCTTGTTTGAAGCACTGCTGATTATAAAGGAAAGTTCATCTTTCGAGCTACCGACTAATATTACTTGGATAAAATAGCCAAAAAAAACTTAAATTATTATTTTATTTAAGTAAATTTTTATAATTTTATTACTCCCAAATTAATTTTTTATTTACAATCAAATAAATATTAATTTTTAATTTATATAAAAATAAATCATTAACATTTAATTTATATTTAAATAAATTCTTAAAATAAAAATTTTAAATACAATAAAATTATAAAAACCTTATTTTGACGAGTCAGCCGCCCTTACTGAAAAAGTTAAGATTTGCACATTTTAATAAATAAATAAATAAATAAATGACCTCGTATAATTGTAACGCAGAAGTCAGATTCCATTAGAGTTTCGAGTCTATCAATGCGCTAATCTCGCTTATACATCAGACAAATTTTAACTTTCATCCACTTTGATAAAAAAAAGAGAAGGAAAAAAGTACTAACCCCAACCCCATGCTTTTATTTTAGATTAAAAAAAAGGAAAAAAAAAAAAACTTGTAGTAATAAAAATATAATTTATTGTAAGCATCGAATTTTGGCACTGTATGCGGTAAATTTCGCAACATATTTTTACCTTCATTTATTGAGTTTAAACCAAATAAATTAATATTTTAAGTTTAACTGAGTGAGGCTTTTGGTTTCAAGAAAGTCGAGGAACGAACCGATGATCAAGAGTAGGAATTATACATACATATATATATATATATATATATTCCCACAAAAGACATGTAAGAGTTACTATAAATTTAAAATTGGACACATTTCTATAATCTTAGAAAGGGGCAATTATCAGTATATTATACATTAGGGCGCCCTTTATTATGTACACGGCTGCAAAAAGAAGAAAGAAATGCTGAGAGCCAGTTTTAGGAAAGAAAATTCTTTTCTTAGGGCCAAAATTGCCACTCAAATACTTACCTGTTTCATAGGTAAGAAACATAATTAAGAGATGAAGCATGGTATATAATAATAATAATAATAATAATAATAATAATAATAATAATAAAAGTGAAAGTGAATGAAATATATTGTTACTTCTGCTCTTTATTTTTTTTAAAATATCAGTATTTAATATTTATATTTAATATATATTTAAATATGAGTATGAAAATATGATCATTCAAATATATAAAAAAGCTTAAAAAATTGAATATATACAGGTCGATATACATTTTTTTTAATATAAGTAATATAGGTGATAAATGCTCCGATAAAAAATTTAGTGCATGCAATAATAACATGAGAGAAAGGTCCAATAACTTTTTTGCGTCTAGCTTTGCAGAAATTTACTTTGAAGAAATTGGGAGACCATAAGCCTGAAATTGTTTTATAGCGTCTTGTTGTCTAGCACTTGTTCTTGAGATTCCAATGAGACAAGGGACAAAACCCGCACCCTTGGAGAAAATATCAGTCAACACAAGCATAGCAAGTCAGCTTCCCTTGCTTCCGTCAAATTTCAAATAAAATGCTGCTTCTCCATCTTACACGGTTATGGTACTTTATATTATATGGAGTCAAAAGTGAATTTCACGATACGAGTATACGTTCAACATGGGCATGCTAATTTTTTTTAATATATTTGAAGGATTATATTTTTCATATTTATATATATACGTCAAACACAAGTATTGAACATGAGTATTTCGGAAAAAATGAAAAGTCTAGTAATAATGATATCTTTATATTGCATAGTGCAGGTAAATACCCTATATCTACCATGTTAGGGAGAAACTGGAAATAAATGAAGATATACATATATGTATGTATTTCATTTGCAAATGAATTCTACGGCATGATGAAGAAAATAAAGCTAATTAAAGTAGATAGCTTACAACAATAAATCCACAGCATAAAATACGGAAACTTCCCCTACTCTGTGCCACTCCATCTTCTTTGATTGGAAATAAATTGCTCGGCCTCGGTGCCTGTTGCAGTAAGAACAAACTGAAACAAAGCATGTTAAGGCCATATAAAGTAAACTTTATAATCACCAAAGGAACAAAAGGGGGTAAAGACATACCAGAGGGAAGAGTATGGCCATTACACCATAGCTCACCAGAGGTGAAACGAAGAAAATTGCCAAAAACAAGGGCTTCCTAAAAAGCAAAACATCGGTGATTTCAAACATGATATAACTATGCATTAAACACATTGTTGAAAAAAACCAGACCGCCGCAGTTGAACGCTGAACTAAAGGCCTATTTGGTCTGGCATATATCATAAAACCGAAAATTTTGCAAAACTGGTAAAACCGGTTATAAATAAATATATATATTTTTAATTTTCTGTATGTGATGGGATTTGAACCTTTAGTCTCCTAGATCTATATTAAAGATCATACCATTTAGCTGGATAAATAATTTTATTAAGTATTTACTATATTCAATATTAATTTTTGTTAATTTAATTGGCAGGTTTGACCTGTGGTTCAGTTTTTTAAACATTGATTAAACAAAGAGTTCTCGGCTTTCTAGTCATGAAATATAAAGTTTCTATGGTTATTTCACTTCCATACCAGCAAAATGTAAATAAGAAAAAATAATTTTAAGAAAAAATCACATTTTACAAGTAACAGTCAACTAAAGAGAAAAGTGATTACCAAAACCAGCAAAGAATGCCCTGTTAGTTTCAAAGAAACCCAGCCTTTTCCCCATTCCAAAAAGTTCCATTTGTACGTAAGAAGTTGAAAAGTTGGTTGGCCATTATCTAGCTTATTCTAAGTGCAAATGGTTACACACGAAGTACTCATTTTAACACATACTCGAAACAGTGATATGCATACATGCAAGAAAGAAGTAGGAAATTGAGTACCTTTCCAATGTAGGGTATAAACCCTGTGGCATAAACCTACACATATATTTCAAAAAATGTAAGTCTCATCCCAAACTATGTTACTCTGACTTATCATTGTCTCATAAGTATCCATATACGACACGTATTAGAACATAGCGTATGGGGATATAATCTCCATATATGAAAAAATTTTAAAAAAATTAAATATACTCGTATCTGACACTTACCTCCATGTCCAAGTAACATAGATCCCAAATGCCATAGACAACTTCATACAACGTAGAAAGGTATAGGAAACCAGAAGCATAGCAGATGATAATAAATGCTTCTACAAACAGAAAGTAAGATGCAGCAAGAACTCATTATTACCTATTAAACAAGTAAAAACAAAATTTATTTATATAGAGAAAAGAAGTTTACCTCTAAGAAAAATAAACTCAAAAGAAGCGCTCAATATGCATGACCCTGCAAGAAAGCATAGAATTAGATTCGCACATCCATGCGAGGTATAATTGTTTGAGCAAAAGGAATGCGAACGTCATTAGTACCCTCCAAGGCCAGCAGGCCTGGCTACCTTCACCTTGCTGCCCGAGGTCAATGCAGCATTTTTGGAGGATTCCACCACAGAAGGTCCAGATCTCCCCATTGCAGCAAAACCATGCATGGAATATCATTGTACCTGGATCAAGAAGTTGTTTAGTTCAACTGAAATAGATCAGATAGAAACAAAAATTTGAAAACGTAGATCAAAATTTACAAATAAAAGCAAAACATAAGAAAATCAGAAACTTGAACGTTTAGTTTAAATCCTAAATATGAAATATTATGGGCTAAGAAAGTCCAATGGATCCAAAAGCTAATTATGGGACAGAGAAAGGTCTTCATTGCAGGAATACGGATGATGAACTTCTCAGGAAAAAGATGTTTAGCCAAAGTAGGTTAAACCAATAGTCATAGGAAGCAGGTAGAAACGTCATAATGACGAGAGATATCAAAACAGGATAGAATGAGAAAAGTACCAGAAATTGCCAGAATTAAACTGAAGACGTACAAAGGATAGAACCAAAATACCTGCAGATGATAAACAAGTGATGAAACCTGGTTTGATGAAGTTAGCTTTTCATAACAAGACAAAAACTAAAAGGAACAAGAAATATTGTCTCATTTTTAAAACCCATTTCAACATAACCAGATGCATTGCATGTACAGCTGCAAGAAAAGCTATTATCTCAGCAATGAGCCAATGGCTGGCGTTAAACTTAGAGTCTATATGGAGGCATAAAATAAAAGGAGAAGGAGAGAGGGCAATGATGCCAATGCTATGACTTAGATAAAGGACAGTGAAGTTTTGAGAATGGGGCTGTGCCGATGATGTTGGTTGTAAAGATAGAGCGGAGTATGCAGGTCCAAAACCACGGCTAAGAGTGGGGATAATAATATATAAATGGCAGTCATGAAGGTGATCCTGGTGGAAGTAGCAATAACCACCACGCGGTTACAGGTACGATCATGATTATAGAATGTTATCATGGGAGAAGGTCAGAATGATTAAAACTGACATAATAAACTGCAAAAGTAGGTGGATTTGCAGGAGAGAAGTGGTGACCAAGTTGCATTTCCATTAAACCAAAACATTAGTAACTGAAGTTTATCTGAATGCTAACGGGCTATAAAAATGCTCTCTTTTTACACAGATTTTCAGAATGAAAACCGAAATTCACATTGGAAGGTACCTTACAAAGAAGAGAACTAAGTATAGACACAATAGCTAAGGTAAAAACTAATTGAATGCCATCAATTAATGGAACCGGTAAAAACTAATTGAATGCTGTCAATTAATGGAACCGCTTACATAAAATAGTTGTATAAGAAAACCACGTATGAAGGAATAAAATTTTAAAACACAATCAAATGCAGACATTTCTTCATAACTAATCTCCGACCTTTGATCAGGCAAATACCCATTGCAGTGTTGGGATAACAACCGAGTTTAGGAAAAAAAACAAACGGGAAAAAAAAATAAAGAAAAAACAGAGTTGAAAATTATTAAAACAAAATCAACCAAACTTACATATAACTATTTTTCTGAAAAAAAAAAACGAAAAGAAAAGAAAAAAAAACTTATCTAGAGCATTATACTAATAAAAGAATTAACTTCCTAAGAAAATGAAGCCATTTAAAAGAAAACACTGTCCAGTTCTAATCAAAAGCTTTCTAGACCGGCCAAAAAAGAAAGAACCTAAAAAATATAAATATTTATCAAGAACAGAGTTTTGGTTTACCGGAGAAAGCAAAATAAAATTGGCTAATTAGTGAAAAACAAAACGTGAAAGAGAAGCAATCGAGGAGAGAAGAAACCTGCGGCAAAGAACGATAACCCTGTGAAGACAACAGGCCTCTCTAAAACCATCAGCCCATAAAAGCGATGCTTGTTTTAATTTCGTTTTCGTAATTTTAATCAAGGGTTTAATATCTTCCATCTTTTCTTCGACTGATAATCTAAAGAGAGAAAGAAGAGTACTTTTAAAGCCTCGCGGTCAGAATGTTGACAGACAGAGGCTTTCGCTTTGGGACTTGATAGCTTCGATCAATATACAAGTCGGAGAGGGCAAAAATCCCGATTCTTGTAGGGGCACGTTTGGTCTTACCTTCCCGGCAGCTTGGGACTTGGAATTGGAGTTGAACTCGAATTGGCAATAAATAACCCGCTTTAGCTACTTCTTCCCTTCAAGAGTGTTCTTCAGCTTACGCGAACAAAGAAACAAAACTTGTGCACAATTTCAGAGTACGATTTTTCTTTTGGATATGAAGTGATTTTCCCAAAGAATGCCCAACAATATATAAATATATAATTTTTCTATATTGTGTTTTTCCCAAGTAAAATTAGAAAATGATTATTAGCGGATATGATATGATTTGCAACACCTGACCTGGAACAAATGTAATTGCGACAAGCTTGAAGTTCAGGCTTTAGCTTTCATGCTTAGCAATTGCATTTGGAACTCAAACACTAGCCTTTCACATATCATTTTTGGTGAACTGCACCAAAAATTCGTTCGCCAAGCAGATGCCGTAGCTGTCGTAGACTTTGAAAGGCCCAAAATCGATGCCTGATCCAAAATTATGGCCAATGCTAGTACTGTATAATTGTATAATTTTGATGAAAGAGAGTACATTCCAAGCAAATGGAATAAAGAAAAAGATATATGCATTTATTTTGATTCCTTGCTGAGTTCTTCCCGATTCGCAAGGTGAGAATCCCCACCCAACCGCCGGCAGAACAAAGCAAAAGATAAAACTATGTATAACCACTGTTGTGCTCAAGATTACATTGGCCATATTTTCCTGTATGAACTGGGGATAGTGTATACAAAAGTCAAAGCCTGAAATCTACATCCTCATTTTGAAGCCGGAAGGAAAAAAATAGCCATAGAAAATCTCACCTCCTCAAGCCTCCTCCAAAAAAATGAATAGGATTCAATAAGTTGATATAAAATACAAGTTGGCATCAAAAGAGTGTCTCCCCAGAAGCTATTTTAAGCTACTTATACGGAAGGCAGTGGTGACCAAAATTTTCAATTAAGGTATTCTCGATGATTCCTGCCGCCTAAGAAGTATGCCTTCCTCTTCATGCTTTAATGATCGCATGGACAAAGATGTTGACAAACTTGGGCCTGATTAAACATAATTCATCAAATGTTTAAAAAGCCAAAAGTAGCGCTATAAATATTTCTTTAACTACATAAAAGCTTTAACAAAGTAACATTGCTACATTCTTCCCGTGCTAACAGGAGATGGTCATTGGGGATTCTGAAGGATTGAGAGAATTAATTCACAATTCAAGGTTCATGAGAACATACCATCAACCATGTCCTTGGTTTTGTGAAGAAGAAAAGTTCCTGAAAGGATAGTCACGAACCCACACATCTCCGTCATAATCTGAGTTGGAGTCTGCCTATCCCAATCCTGATATTGTAGAATTAAACTTCAATAAGGTAATGTCAAGGTTGTGATAGAAAAAGCAGTTATTGTCTAAGCTGCTCAAATTTTTAATTTTAAAATATAGAAGAAAAAAGACAAAGAAGCAGCTCAAAGTCAGCAGCAAACTAAACTACCAGAGAACCAAAGAGAAGTTCAATTTCTTATCATAACAATCAAAAACAGGGCCTCTATATGAAATCAAACAAGGGAATTGAAAACATAAAATTGTCAGTAACAATATCTTGAATGACCAAAGATTCCACACTTCTACACGTACAGTTCCCTTTTCCATAAAAAAGCATACACAGTACATATAAGGTTAAGCAACTCATTGCATGTGGAAGACAAATTAATTGAGATAATGCCTCAAAAGGGGTTGTGTGGAAGATTGTAGGCAGTATCAAGTAAGATCTTTTGAACATTATAATTTAGTAGACTTTTTAAATTATTCTGATACTGTCAATGACTAGAAATTACCTTAAACATGATTACACTAGCCAAAATGGTCAATGATGTAAACATAACATAGTAGATGGGAGAAACTACAGCAGTGTTGAAAGTATCAAGTGCCTGCAATTATGAAGATAAAATAGAAAAAAGAATCAAAGGGTGAAACAGAAATTTTAGATCACCAAAAATGAGCACAACAAAATCAAGCTAAAGGGGCAATGTTCCCAGTGTAAGATATTTAGAGATGGATAAATTTCAACTGATTTAAAGTGTAAAATAAATAAATAAATAAATAAGAAACCATAAACAAGAATATCCAGAAGCAAAATTTGCGATAAAAATGAAATAGACTTTGAATTAAAATGATAGAATTTCATTCTTTTTTTTTTTTCAATGCATCTCTCTCCCCATTCCAAAGATTTCCTCCCTTGTTTGCTTTATTTGAAGGGCCATTTGAAAATTATTCAAAAGAAAAGCACAACTGTAGGCATAGAGAGAGAGAGAGAGAGAGAGAGAGAGAGAGGGTAGCAAAGGAAGAGAAGACAAGGCAAAACCATTACCTTGTTTAAATAATTCATTTGGGTAAGCACGCAAGTAACCACGACTAAAGTAAAGGCCCATGTTTGCGGATAAACAAGCTGATTCATTCCTGAAAACGTTAACTTCAAGGCGATACCAAGTGCTTTAACACTCATTACCTGTCAAAGGACACTCTCAGAAATAACAATCTGTGAAAACAAGGCAATACCATTGGAAAGCAAACAGAATTTAAGTTACCAACAGCCCAGCACTAATACATACCGAAATGGAACCCACAAGAGAGCATACTGCAATGTAAACGAAAATGTGTGTCTGTCCATATTGTGGAACAAATTGGAATATAAGTATAAACACAGCTGTTAAGACCAGAGCTGTGTAAAACAGAAACCCTGCAAGAAGATCAAAGAGGAACTATAATTATTTTCTTTCTTTGCAATTCAACAACTAAGAGAACAAAATATTTTAAAGGGCTAAGAACAAAATTATGAAGAAAAATGCAACCTGGCTCTGTGGCAAGATCCCAAACTTCTGTTACAGATTCAATCTGACGTTCAGGAGGCGCATGCAAAACGATTGTTGTAGAGCCCACAACACATAAAATACAACCAAGAATCCCAAAAGTATGTAATCTTTCCCGCAAAATGATATGTGCAAGTGCCGCACTGCAAGAGAAATGATGATTAGCAATCAACAATAAAATGCCAAACCTAAATTTGAGCCAAAAAGTTTCCATGCCTGATAATGATGCTCAGGGCACCGAGAGGAGTGACCAGTATGGCAGGCGCAAATGCGTAAGCAGCAAAATTAGCAATTTCCCCCACAACCACTGTAGCAAAGCCAATTACCAGTTAGAATTAACCACTTTTGCTTCTAGAATCAATAACCATAAGCAACTCAAACAACTTGCTAAATTTAAAAAGACTGCACGTTTGATTAGTCCCAACACATTAAGAAGTAAGTGTGGAATGAAACTAAGAACATTATCTTTCTATAAATGCACAAAAACTACAGACAAGAACATCCCATTTTTAATTAATCTAATAGAGCGTTTATAACATCATCTTTTAGGGATAATATTTGAAAGAAAGAAAAAAGAGAAAGCAAATAAAGAACGAGGTTTCAAGACGAATAAAAAATCCATGAGATATTGACTTAATAAACAATGAGAGATCCATAAAACTTACTTGTTATCATGCCTACCCACCAAAGTGGCTCAAGCAAGTACGAATAGCCTCCAACTCCTGAATAAAAACCAATAAAACATTGTCATTGAACTGCATAACGCGCAAGAACAATAAAAGGATCCTCATAAAAAATGAAAAGGTGAACAAGCACTAAAAGATAGCAAATGCATCCCGAGAGTTCTTTAGATAACTGAGATAAAAAAAAAATTTAATAATTGCAAGGCAACAGAACAATTTGTCCAACAGACAGAGTCATGCCATGAATGGAAAAAACTCTACTCAATAGCAACAAAATATGCGAATAAAACCAGCAATGATCTGGAATTTGAAGCACCAATGCATATATTTTCTCCAATTGCATCCTATAAAGACATTGTGCCTTAATTTCACAGATTAAGCATAACTTCAGCAGAAAAAAATTGGCAGATCGCTATATTTCTTATACAGTTTATAATCAATAAGTTAAGAGACGTACAATCAAAGATACCAAGCAAACCCAAGTTCAAAAGGATGCATAAAAAATTATGATGAGGAAATGCAAGAAATAAGTAAATCCAATAAATATATGTAGAGAAGTTTGCGTGAAAAAGAAAGACCTGCAAAATTGTATATTCAATTCAATTTACATAATCAATTAATTCCCGTTAAATTCCCAGGGAAAATTAATTTCCAACATGTACCGTTCACTCAATTTGATTTTCTAAATGGGGAAACTATTATTCACAGAATCCCACTACAGTGCAAATTATTGTTAATGTAGTACTACAGAAGGACATAGAACAAAAACCCAAAATCCAATCAAGAAAGAAAGAAAAGAACAATTATAGTAAAACTTTGATAAATTGCATTACCTGCCCTGATGCCAGAAGCACCAGCTTTCTTCAACCCTTTTTTCTTAACAATGAAACTTGCCCCAATAAATAAACTCGAAGAAAGCGCTAAAACCAAACCCTTAATATTATCCGAGGACATGCCCTCACTCCACCTTCTCACAGCCGCCATACTCAAACCCTGCACTTAAAAAAACTTCAAAAACCCTAATTCACAGGGGATGCCTCTATTCTATGACACCAAAACTCGGCACGATCGTCGATATGCTTTGAACTCGGACTGAGTCCAAAAAAAACAAATTCATGGATCTCGACAGAAATCACGATTTAACCCAATCTTGGAATCGCTTTAAACCCAGACCTCGTCACAAGAACACGGGTTAACGGATCTCGACCCTAAAAAAAAAACACAAAAGAAAAATACAAAAAGCATAGTGTCTTGAGTCGAACGAGTTGTGAGAACAATGATATTCGAAGAGAGCCAGAGAGACGTTGTAATATCAGTCGAGAAAATTATTTACAGAGTAAGTGGGAAAGAATCTTGGGTCGTTGAAGAGGAGTGAGTTGAAGGAAAGGTTGAAAGGAACGGTTCGATCTCCTCAAGTCCGAAAGAAAAAGATAAAGCAAATGAAAATGAAAAATCAAAGGATATGGAAATGGGACATGAGTTGGTTGTCTTGTCAGCGGGGAAATGAACGAGATAAGAGTTTGCTGAGTTGTTTGAGAAGGGAACGGATTGTTGTGAAAGTAGAGGTTTCTCTCTTGGAATGGAAGAGAGGTAGAGAATAGCGCGTGAGCGTGGGGTTGGGTTCTTGACCAGAACAATGACTTCTCCCCGACATTGGTTTTCACTTCTCAGTTTTTTGAAGCCACTCGAGTTAATTTTATAATATTAGTAATATACGAAAATCCTCCTATGTTTACGAATATTTGCTACATTTATAATATTGTAGCTTTCACTTTATTTCTATTAATTTTTATTTTTTAAATAATAATATTATTTAATTATAAATATAATTTTTAAAATATATCACCATTTTAACTTATTTAAATGAAATTAATTATTATAAATTACTATGTTACAAATTTTATCAAAACCTCTTTTTAAACATTAAAAGGACTTCACCGTCCCCTTTTTTAAAAAATGCCAATCATTAGAAATGAAACAACACAAATTCACGGAACCATTGGATTTTTATCGATAAAAGTATATTAAAAATCACTATATTATAACAAGATGTTAATTTAATTTTTTTATTATTAAATTTAATATTTTGATATTTATATTTTTTAAAATTATAATAAATAAAAAAATTAATGATGTTAAAAAAATTATTTAGGTACTAATAAAATACTGATATATCATATAATGTAAAATTTTAAATTTTATATAAAAAAAACTCAAACTGATCCTAAACTTAAATTTATTTTGTATAAAATTTAAAATTTTATATTACTTAATATTTTATCAAATTTAAATAAATTTTTTAATATCGTTAACTATATATTTTTTATTTGTTATAATTTTAAAAATATAAATCAATTTACTATAATGTAAAAACTTGTAGTGGACTTTCATTGATTTTTGTCATTCATGAAATGGTCAAAGTTACATGGCATAACAATATCAACATGTGTTCTATTTTCTTTATTTATTTGTTTCAAATATATTCCTAAAATTCTTATTATCAAAATCTCAAATATTAATTTTGAAAATCTTGGATTCCGTTGAGATTAGAGTTTTGATTTCCAATTATTACA
Organism: Adansonia gregorii; assembly: GCA_038382025.1. NCBI lineage: Eukaryota > Viridiplantae > Streptophyta > Magnoliopsida > Malvales > Malvaceae > Adansonia > Adansonia gregorii. The sequence continues at coordinate 3,775,938 of JBBYHO010000001.1, read as the reverse complement.
AATTCTCTTTCTCTAATTTTCTCCAACAGTAGCTTCTTTCGTATCAAAACAGAAGAAAAGTACCTCAAGAA
>JBBYHO010000001.1:3737571-3751260 GCA_038382025.1 Adansonia gregorii | reverse complement strand
TTGCGGATTATTGGTTTGTAGGGTAGACTTGGTTGCACGCATGCTGTACGTGTTTATATATACATATATATATATATATGTTGATTGTTATAATATTAATATTGACGTATTAAAGTTATATATTTTTAATTTATAAAAATTAAATTTATGATAATTATTTAAAATTATATATATTTTAAATTAATTTATGAGTTTAATATGTAAATTATTTATTTTAAATATATTATTTAAAAATAATGAAATTGAAGTTAATAAGATATGAATTTTAAATCGACCTATTAATGAATATACTAACAAATTTTTTTAAATATATCATTTAAAAATTATAAAAATCTTTTTACAAATTAATCAATATGAATGTTAAATTGATCTATTAGTGAACATGCAAAAACATATTAACCAGCTTATTTCAATACATCATATAAAATTTTAAAAAAAATTCACGAACTGAATGGGTACGGATCATGCATCGATCCACAAATGAAGACCTTTAAATATATCATTTAAATTTAAAATAACTTTTTTAACTTTTTTTAAAACTGATAAGATACAAATTCTAAATCGACACGTAAATTAACATATAATCCCAAACTTCAAATATATTATTTAAAATTAATTAACTAATAAAATAAATTTATTCTAGATGATATCACTAAGATAAATTTCTTAAGTATATTTTTTAAAATTTTAAATAAATTAATTTAAAATTAAAATCAAATCATTATAATAAATTATAAAAAATATAAAATAATTAAAATATAATAAAAAATAATAATTAAAATATAACTTATTACTAAAATTAAAATAAATATTATATTAATATATAAATATATAAAAATAAATTAACGTATAAAATTTTATTTCATAATATAAAAAATTAACCTTTTTCTCTCTCTTTTCCCTCAATGAATAGAGACATACAAGCTGATTTCAGGAGGGTTTCCGTGCACAATCTCGTCCCATTCTAGTACCACTAAAATTAATTTTCAGACAGCATTTACCTACCACACACCATGCCTCAAGCAATAAAGCTTTTCTCAAAGTTACTGACTGACACTGACACCAGAAAAAGGCTGGCGATCCCGCAGAAAATCTTGCCTGCCTTGCCAGATTTCAATGGAAGCCATGCCGTGAAAATTCATCTCATGTATGGGACAAAGAGGTGGCCAGTTGTCTGCTCTGTCCGCAAATATGGGTACAAGAAACCGGTTTTCTCCTGTGGTTGGAGAAAATTTGTCATCTGCAACGATTTCAATGTTGGTGACGAACTCACGCTGTTCAAAGTGCAAGATGAAGCAGGCTGTTCCTCCTATAGGGTTGAAGTGGAAAAGCCTGCAGCCAGGCCATCTGTTGATCTTTCTTCTGATCCTTCTTTCTCTATGAATCATGAAGTTGATGAAACCACTGGCACAAGCCGCACAAAATTCCCTAACTTTGGAGACGAGCAAGAGCAAATGTTTGAGGCTAATGCACCCATCAAAGGGGAGGGAGCTGTCATGGAGCTGGCCGACGTCGCAGATGATGAGTCGCCAGTCTCTTTCGTTGATCATGCTATGTCCAAACCACCCTGCTGGATATTTGGTACTAATTTGAATAACGAAGCAACTAATATTAAAGCTCACTTCAAGATTGAACAGAAGACCGAAGAAATGAAGTTCAATGGCATTACGAAGGCTATGTGCACGGGTGAGCCACCGAACAAAGAAGAGAAAGAAATCAAATTCTGTGGTCTCCCTGCAATGGCCTATGGCACTAATCAAGCTGCTGGAGAAGCATGTTACAAGAGTAGCATTGAAAGGGAAAACTTGGACCCGGTTCTGGGACAAGGGCAATCCACCTCATATGTGGGCGAAGTGAATTTGGTTTTGACTTTGGCACTGCCGTCCATTGTGGATGGAGGACAAGAAGTACTGGTCTTTGCTCACTCAAAACCACGGAAGGATGTTAGGAGTCCGAAGAAAGGTAGAACAACAGCCAAAAGAGAGCTATAGAACAGCAGTAGTGGAGCTTTTCAAGGCTGTCAGGGTTGAGGGTCAGACCGTCGGAATCTAAAGCGAAATCAGCTGAATTAGTCCCATTGTTTCGTCTTGTTTATTTTCACTATATTTTCTTATTCTGCTAGTTAGTTTGAAGGCTAGTTTTTTGCTGCTTTGAATAGAGAATATTATAGCAAGAATAATATTATAGTACTAGCCTATGCTTAATTTTTGGTATCTGCAACGTATCACTTTACAATCATAGTTTAATATACTTCGTTATATTTTAGTTGATTAGGGGTAGGAAATTAAGCCTCATAAGAAAAACACTAGGTTTTTGTTTTTTTTTTTTTCTTTTCATTTTTGTCTTAATTTCTAAAGCCAAAGTCTTCGTCCTCGTTGACTTGGTTTTTCTCTCTCCTCCGATGGATCAGATCGATCCAACTCTAGCACCAGGTCGCCGGCCGGTGAAAATCAACCCTTTTTCAACAAGATACGGAGCTAATTATCCGGCTATTTCATCATCCTAATCCGCTAGCTGTGAGTTCTTTATAGAAATTCTCCCTCCCTCTCTCTCTCTCTGTCTCTCTTTTCTTTTTTAAATTTTTGGAAACTAATTAACATTTCAACTATTTATTTTCCTATTAATTCTCCGTTCCAGCCCGATGTTTTTGTTTTGGCATGGTAATGAAACGTAATCTAGATGATTAAAACACTATATATGTAAGAAAAATGATCTGATACAACGATGGTGAATATTTTTAATTTTATAAATAGAGTTAAAGAATTATTATATTTTTTATTTTTTATTTTTTAAATATATAAAATAATATAAAATAATTTTTTAATTTTATTTATAAAATTAAAATATTTTATTATTAATATATCAAATAATTATTCATATATTTAATTTGTTCATCATCTTCCTCGGCTGAATTACACCCTCCCTTTCCCTATTTTCAACCCCATTTAGTTTATCTTGCCAAATTAAGGTTACGTATAGCAACAGCTTAATAACCGTACAACTTTGTTGAATGGTTGAATTTCAACAACTTCCCTTTTGGATTTTTTTTTTTTTCCTAATGAATAAATGTAAGTTGCTTTTTCCAATTTCAGTACTTTTCTAATTTCTTGGTGTATAATTCTTTCTATTCCCACAAATATAGATAGTTTTTAATAGAAAAAGAATGCATCTAATTAGTGTATCAAACAGTAAAAAGTGGTTAATCCAATAACATTGGACTTGGATAATTAATGTTATGTAAAGTACTAATTATAAATCGTGTGTACTATTAGTTATCATGTAGTAACAGTAATTCTTTAATTATGTGCATTTCTTTTCTTTTCTTTTCTTTTCTTTTTTTCTGTTGAATGAATGAATACAAATTCAAGTATTTAAAAGGAAAATGAAAAAGATTGGACAAAACTAGTTTTCCGTGCAAATTAACATCAATTTTTTAAGTTGATACAATTAACGCACACCATCTATACATAATAAATAATTAAGTAGATTTGATAATAATCAAACCCCGTTCATATTTGTATATTAACGGTTCAAATTCATCTGAGTTTGTTAATATTATATTTTTTATAATTTATTTTTAAAAAATAATTTTTAAAAAATAATTTTTATTAATTTAATAATTTTTTATTAAATTTATAAATATAAATTATTTTATTTTATTTTTAAAGTTTATATTATAATATTATTTATATGATAAAAATTATATAATATATGAAATATAAAATAAATATATATAATGTAATAGTAAAATAAGTTTGGTCGGACTGAGTTCAGGCTTTGAAAGTTGGACCTAAGATTCGGCTCATTTTTTAATCAGATCTAATTTTTTTGTCCAAATCCTTTCAAATATCGGACAAACCTTCGGACTTGAACGAATAATCTGATACTTGAGCAAGTGTAATTAACACATATGTTTCAAAAATTTTCCAAAACAAATAATGTTGAAAAGGTTTTTCTTTAAAGATTATTATATTGAAGCTAATAATGATTTAGTTTGGATGATATATGCATACTAAAGACTTTCAAAAAATTGTGAGTATAAAAGAATTTAAATATGTAAAGTGAATTAAATAAATTAGAGTTGGAGATTAAGGATGAATTAAAAATTTAAAAAATATCTTGACCACAAAATTTCTTTTTTTCTTACTTTCTCAATTATTCTTTACCTATTTGGTGCTGTGAAGTATATAAAAATATTATATATATATATATATATATATATGTGTGTGTGTGTGTGTGTGTGTGTGTGTGGGGTTTGACCACATGTTGCTCAGGTGATGTAATTAATATATCTTTTCTTTTTATTGTTCTAGAAACCAAGTAAATAGGGCGCATGGGCAAATACCCAAGAGAGGCACGTGCTCATTGGTACAAGTCAAGTGCTCATCTGCGGTTTTGCACGTTCCATTAATGTTAAAGTCGTATGCACCTTTTTATCCGAAACAATAAAATAGCGACACAATGAGATAAAGCTAAGCAAACGCACACTTCTTGCTTGCTACCGACACTTTCCTTCTAGGATCCAAAGTAAAACAAATAAATAACATGAAAAAGCCCTCTTTCATTAAAAAAAAAAAAGAAAAATTTTGAATTATTCAAAAAATTAATGTTATTAATACATTATTAGTGTTATTATTCAAAGATACGTATCCACGTATGAACAATAATATATGTAGTAGGTGCATATGTATATACGTATGTATAATGTCACCAACTCTAAAGCAAAGGCAACCATTAATTTAATCAAAGATTTATTTATTTATTTATTATTCGTGTCTTAAATCGAGCGGCATCGTTGGTAAAACCCAAAATGACCCATCCACCGTGGCCGGTCGCCCTCACCAGTCAATAATCAGTAATCAACCTAATTTTCCAAAGCTCTAGTATGAAACTCTGAATCTGTTGGCTTTGGAAACGAGGGGCATGTGCCCGGGTCGTTCCACATCGGACATTCACACTTACATCACAATAACTATACTCATTAAAATAAATAAATAAAATCAGGGCCCCCCCTCCCTCAGAAAAAAGTATCTGATCATGCTATCCTCATGGTGATGTATTTTGGGTTGTTAAAGGAAAGCTTGCAATGATGTTGGGGGGGGGGGTGAGACCCGTCTAACCAATCAAAGGAACAGAAAATGAACACAAAGATGTTCAATTTAAGATGTATTTTAATATTTAAATCAATAAATATAAAAAAAAAAATAGTCGAGTCAGAGAAGGAGTAGCTTTGAATTTTTGTCGTACCTTTTTTTTTCCCTTCGGTTAGCTAGGGCCAAGAAATCCTTGATTATGAAACTAATGTTGAGTGAGCTGATGAGCTTTGAGGCCATGACTTGCTCAAAAATGTCCAAAATATCAATCAAATTGTTGTGACTGCAATCAATCTGGTTTTATTCTAATGATTAATTCGGAGATAAGCATTGATGAGAAGGTCGTCCACCGTAATGTCTACTACAACTGATCTAATACTCGGGCTTTAGGCCAAGTCTGTGGCCATTTCTACTTGCAACTGTGATCCTTTGTTTAAAATTTAAAATTTAATTTAATTAATTTATATAATTATTTTTAAAAAATGTTGTGAATAAATCAACCTTTTGTATCAGAAAAATAACCCTCCTATCCTGGTAAAGTCATTCACTGGAGGTAGACCTTTTTAAAGACTTCATAATGTCCATTGGATGTATATATGTGATGACCTAAAAATACAATCAGATCAGGCCTGGCATCAATAAATTAACGTTATATAACAAAATAAGCAATTGGAGATGTAAATTAGAATCTAATTAATCTGTCACGGGGAAGGAAGCTAAACAAAATAAATGACGATCAGGAAGTGGTTGATTGATAGCTATACTTCATCCCCCCGGCCAGGACGTTTGAAATTTAGACAGATGAGATGGGAAATTTTATCAGACAATATCTGCATTGGCATTTTATTGGGTCCCTCAATCCCTACAGAAACGAGAAGAATTGTAAGTATATTCATGCAACGGTCAAAGATATATGACGCTTGTGCGGGCGGAACGGGCTGTCACTATGCCAAGGCCGCTAATGGCAATTCCTCATTAACAAACTCTTACATATATATATATATATATGCATACATAAGATGAAATAGAGTTTCAAATCAAGCCATTAATTATATCTATAAAAGCACAAAATTATATAGTCAGAAAATTTTTTTTTTGAAGAAAAAGACTTTTAACTTTAAAAATCTTATCATACCATATTTTATATTCAAGAATTGGATTATAAGATCTGAACTAAAATCAAGTGTTTATATCGTAATTATGATTATTGATCACATTGAAAATACATAGTAGAGAACGTAAAACAGCCAAATATGATCAAATTATAAGCCAATGGTAACCCCATCAAACAATTAATATTGATGGCCCAAGGTCAAATCTAAATTAACAACACTCCCGTGTATGGATTGACCGAGAATCGTATCCAATTCAAAACCGATCCTTTGGTCGGTTTTGTAAAATGATGTGTTGCTGCTAGCTTGATCTTGATAATGAACATGAACCACTGTGCCACCCACAGTCAAACTGAGATTGAAATGCTCAAGTACTGCTGCTGCCGTCTCTTTTTTAGCAGTGTCACTTCTGAGACGAGCTCGGCCCTCACTATCGACGAGTTCAACACTGCGGGTTGATAAGCCAAACTGCTTGAGAGAGTTATGGTATGCTTTATGATAATCAATAGTTTCAATGGCACCAAGCTCCTTGAGTTCTCTCTCTTGTTGTTTACTATATTTTAGTTCGCTATTTTCTTGATTGTTGACATCCGCCACATCACTTATGTGGGAGTTAAGTTGTTTGAAAAGGGCGTTGTTTGTTTCGCCGGTGGCTATATCGGTGCCTCGAACTGATCCAAGACTGCAGCTTGTTATCTCTGTCGATGTTTGATATATGCTAATGGTTTCGTCAACGTCAGGGTCCAGGGCTCGAGGTGATTTGGAAAGTGTCCTAGACAGCCTGGTTGCTCTCTTCAATTCAACCCTATAATGCAATGAACTTGATTCATCTTCCTCCTTGTAAAATGTAAGTTGATCGCCAACATTCAGGCTGTTTCCAAGAACAAACTTTCTCCAACCCCTGGAAAGAACAGGTTTCTTATAACGACCTTTCTTGCGAATGGTGCAGACAAGCGGCCACTCCATGGTTTCATACCTGACTAGCAATTCCACGGCATGACCTCCATGAAACTCTGGGAAGGAGCTTAAAGCCCTTTTTGGGATGGACAACCTTTTGAGGCAGTCGGTTGCAGTTAGATTCTTTGAGAAGAGCTTCATTCCTGAAGAAAAAAATTAGAGTGGGTCATCGTAAATAAAATGACTTTGCTTGTCAAAGTAATTCGTTAGGTTCAGCTTAAATATTTATGCAGCAAAGATTCGAGACGAAAGAATTGGGTCTCTTTTTAGTCCAAATAAAGCTATCGCGCGATTGTCTATGGGTCTTTTAGTCATACGAACGCTATCGCACGGTTGTCTCCATCCGGCTATGTCAATTATCTTTTTTTTTTTTTTTTTTCTTTCCTTCATATTCACCATCAATTAACCACACATCTAAATGCTTTTGAACTTATGCTTGGAAAGTTTACCAACAGCTTTCACAAACTCAATGTCAATTGTCTCGTGCTTTTTGTATATTCACAATTCACCCCTTTAAAGAAAATATTATACATTTAAATCTTTCTGAGCTCGTATCTTTTACAAATACATTAATAATTTCATGCTAACTAATTTAATATTCGGTGTCAATAGCCTCGTACTAACAATAGCATTGATGGCCAAAATATCAAGTATCACCACTGTTTCTTTATTTATTTTATCCGAATTTTTTTTTTCAAAATATTAGTTAAGGTAATTTGAATTAAATTGTGTTCGATTATTAAATGAATTTTTAGTTTTTAATATCAAGTTTTATATTTCTAGTTTAAAAATGTTAAGTGAAATAATTTTTTTATTTTTTTAAAATTAAAAAATTAACTCAAAAATACATTGTCTTATTTATGATATTTTTATTTTAATTCTAAAAATATTTGTCAATTTTTTTAATTTTAAAAAAAAGTTTTTAAAAATAAATAAAAAATAAAATGAGTTGAAACATTGCATTTGCTCCGAAGTTCAAAAAAATCGAATTAGATGGTGGACTGAAAGTAGCGAAAAGAAGATGAAAACTAGAGTTGGAATGGGCGGGCACCTGATTAGGATTGAGTTTGGATTTTGATATTTTTTATTTTTGATTATTTTTGTTGAATTTAAAATAATAATTTTAAATTAAAATTATATATTTTTATTTAAATTTAATTATAAAATATAAAAATATTAATAAAAATATTTTTTTAATATAATAAATAATATTTAAAATTAAAACAATGAATATAAATATATAAAATATAAACCTAAACTTAAAATAAAAAAAAATTTTAAATTACAACCTAATCATAATCGGGACTAATGAAAACGAACGGGATCAATTGCACTATAAAAAAAGCACTTGAGTACGGAATTTGAGCAAAATTATCCTCACTCAAGCGGTTGGCCACCTCTTTCGTAAGAATAATGAAGGTTCATTTGTCTACTTCTAGAACTTGGGGGAAACTGTTGAAACCCTTTTCCGGAACATCCAGTCAATAATTCAGGGCCATCTCTGTTTCGTTTCCCGCTGGGTTTGTTAACCCCTTTTTTCCAGCCTACATTGCCGACTATTTTTAACGTCTTGTCAACAAAAATTGAACGGTGTACCGTTGTTAACAATCCAATCTGTTCACGCAAGATGTAAAGGAAATTGTGTTCCTCAATGTCCAAAATCATTTATTTTTCAATGCTTTTAACATTTTTCTTTCATAATCTAAGAAAAGAAGCCTAGGTTAAAATTTTTTCAAGGTTAGGCCTAAACTTGGCCACGTTTAGCCGGAGCTCGAATTCAGATTTGTTTGGTTGCTTGCTTTTGGAAAAAAGTTAAAGGGATGACTTGATCTTCATAAATAGGAAAATAAGAAAGGAAAGGACAAAATTGACCGTGGGCTTGTATTTCATACAGCTGCCTCGGCACTTAACCCACGAACCATATTCGGTCAAAAAACTGGTTGAAATATTCAAGCTTCACTCGTTAAATATTTTATTAAATTCGTTTATTTAATTAAATAAAAAATTTAAATTTAAATTTGATTATATAAACAAATAAAGCTCAAGTTTCATTAACTTGATATTAAAGCTCATGAATAAGATAAATGTGTACATATTTGTGCATTTATATATACATATTTTTATTTACTAATTTAACTATAAATAACAATAACTTGTTTGTTGCTATTATTTAGTAAATTGCAATTCTGTATAAAAATTACGATTTTATTTATTACTTAACTAACTTCTATTTTCAAAGAATCTCTTACTCCAATATTATAGCATAAAAATGTCTATCAAATATTGACTTAATATACTTAAAAAATATATTAAAAAAATTTGACAAAGAGAAAGAAAATAATCAAATTATAAATAAACTAAACAAGTCCTCAAACTTCTTACTTTTAAACAAGCCCGAACCCAAGCTTTAAATTTAGCTAATTTAAATAAATGAGCCAAACTTAAATAACCTCTTTTTTTCACAAGCTCGACTCGGCTTGCTTACAAGTCGTAAGTTTCAATATTTTTGCGGTTGAATTGAATTACCAGTATTAAGAGTACCTTACAACACTGCAATCAGACTAAAACACAGAAACTATATACACCAGGAATTCACCATTAATACAAAGTTTTACAACCGTAACAAGAAATGCATTATTTTGGAACACATATTCTTAATGGAAAATTCTTGAATCCAAAATCATAGAAGTTGAACCGCTGCAATGGTTGGAATTTTCTCTCGCAATTTTTGTGTAACAGCTACTCTAACAGTCATTACCCCTGCTGCAGGACCCGTGATTCGAACTTTCACTATTGGTTCCTCGATGGCAACTAATTCAAGAGATCCACCCGCTGACCCAACCAGGTAGGGCCTAATCTCTTCAAGTACCTGAAATAACATACAAGTTTATGATAGGTAAACATTTGTTCCTAAAAAAAGGTACCTGCAATAATGCACAATATTTTTAACATAATTTAATACCAATGATGAAATAAGAAAAAAAAAAACAAACTGATGGATGCTCAGTGCATACACCCAGCAAAGTTCACAGAAAAAAGTACCAAAAAACATGCCAGTCAACCATCAAAATAATGTCATTCTTTGACTAAGGATTTAAAACAATCAAAAGAAACAAGAAAATTAAACTAAAAGGGAAAACAAATTCCGTAACATCTTATTATGTCTGTATGACATTTCCAACCATCTTGCCCCTATTTTCAGTCATCCTTGGATATCTCCCTTCTCATCAAATTACTTGAGGTTTTGATAAGCAATGACCATTCCCTGGTGCTAAAACAACAGAACTAAAACGCTTTGTACAATCATCCAAAATCCATGGCCACCAATATGCAAAGAGCTAGACTAATCTTCAGCTCTTCTTGCCTTCAATCTACGTTGCTCCGACTCTTCATTTTTCTTGAAGTACCCTTGTCCGACACATTTTCGGGCATTGACATGGGATATAATCCTCCAAGGGCCTTCCAAATACATGGAATAACTTAGAAAAATTGAACATATCTGTATCCGGCACTCATATTAAATTCAAATAACATAGCATTCACTCATCTAATTTGGTTCAGAAACATAAGTTGAACCCTCAAATAAACCATACATAGACCCAGTTACAGTCAATACATCAGGTGAAGTGTTAAACTTTGAGCAAGTTGCCATTAACAGTTAGCCAAAAATGGAAATTAAATGATTTCTAATTTTGTGAGGATAAACAATAGTAGGGCAATAATCCAAGGGAACCCCCAGAAAGTAGTTGGAATTAGAAAACAACAAAATTGAAAAGCATTTTGACTGCTTGACTTGGCTAACATAGTTCGATTAATTAAGCTACAGAGATAATTTAAATATGATGGTTAAATTTCAAATGCTACAATAAGGTAGAAAACAAACATATTTTCATGTTTGGCAACTTAGTGGATGAATTCAAAAATAGTTTGCATGGGGACTTGAAATTATTACTGCAAATTATCAGCTTAATGTTCCTAATTCTACTCTTTAGTCTTCCCCTTACCCTATAACACATTAGGAGTTAGAAACTTGTTCACATGTCACTAGTAATCTTTTCCTTTCAATACCATTATCCCTCCACTAGAAGAAGGGATTATTATCAAAGATTTGAAATAAATCTTGAACTGTGGGGCACTGGGGCTTAAATCCAGGTCTGTATCCTCAATGTTCATTTCTTAGCTTGTTGCTTCCATTGATTTAGAAAATTCAGGGTAAAAAAAAAAGACCGCTTACTGCCCCGTATTGACTTAATCTCTCAATCACTTTTTTCCTAGTTAGCAGAAAGTTAAAACATATAGCGGAAAGATATATTTTAAGAAGCAGCTGTCCCTATATGGTGATGGAAGGAGACCATAAATTTTAGGAGCTAATAAGGCTGTGATGAAATTACCATCTCAATATTTTCTTCATTCAGCTCAAGGCCAGTTTCTTCATCGGTTATCGGTTCCACTGCAACAATTTCAGGCATCTTTTCCATTAAACGTTTCTCGATACCCATCTTCATTGTCACAACTGAACTCGGACACGAGCCACAAGCCCCTTGTAGCTTCAACCGCACAACATTGCCATCAATTTCATGCAATGCCACATTCCCCCCATCAGCAATCAGATAAGGTCGAACTTCATCCAGCACGCTCTCAACATTCTCTGCTGTTAGCGGCAACTCCAAGGCTGATTCAGGAGTGGCCACAGCCTTTACAACTGCATGAATTCAAAACAAAGCAAGCTTCTACAGATTTAGAACAAGTTAAAAGATTCAACAATTCAAATGAAATAGGAAGAATATATTACCTGTAACTATCTAAATCAAATATAAATTTAATTATTCAAACTAAACATATAAAATCAAATTTCTTAACATAAACATTTGCAGAAATTCAGAGGAATAAGAATAAATAAAGCAATAGCAATCAATTGTATATTGATATAATAAAAGTTTCAAGAATAAAGAGTCAGCCACTACTGTGCTATCTGGATCAAACGAGCTAAGATTTCGACATTCACACACTTGTCATGAAATAATTTTTTCTAAGCAAACAGAGGTAACAGAGTCCAAAATTAACCTAAAATTATTACAAACAAATCGAAACGAAAAGAAACTGACTTCGCCCACGCGTGAGAGCAGGTGATCGAATCCGCACACAACGCCAAGAGCTGCGCCGCCCGAGATTACGCCCTTTCGCCAGCGAGACGCGGGTGCCAAAGAAGCTAGAGGGCTGAGCAAATCGGAAATTATCAATAGAATCTAGAAATTCGAACCAAATTTCAGAAAAAAAAAATGTCGAGAAAATGCACCTTGGCAGCTATGGGACAAGAACAGGAGGGTTCTAGGGATTGATTGGCCTTGCAGTAATATGTAGAGCTAATAACCATGGCTTGCATCCCTAAAACAAATTCAAAATTTTAATTTGGAACGGAAAAGAAATACTAATAATCAAAAGAGATTTTCTGATTAATCAATCTTTCCTTTCTAAACTTCAAAATTTTTTCCGTTCTCTTTCGTGGGCTTTTCGTTTCAATGGATTTCTATGCTCTAGTATAGGCGATGCCTCTCGCTGGAATTTGCAAATGAATTTATGTGGTGACAGATTCTGGCCGGAGAATCCTCGAACCGCAAGGCGCAAGCTGACAAAGCAATCGCCAAGCACCTTAGCTTTGTAAAAAAAAATTTTTTTTTTCTTTTTTTAAAAAAAAGTAAATTTGACTTTGGACGTTGGACGACAGTTTCTGGGCTTCGCCCCCTGTCCAAAAGAAATTGTACAAGGGGCTAGGACTTCGCTGAAAGCCAAAGATAATTCATCTTTCTTTGTTTTGACCGTGGAGTGATGATAAGAGCTAATAATTCGTAATATGGTATATTTATTTAAAATATTTTATAAATTTTAAAATATTAATAATTTATATTATATAAATTTTAATATATTGATAATTTTTATTATTTTTATATCATATTTTTTAATTTTTATATTATATTAATTTTTATGTTATTATATCATATTTAATTTTTTTTATATTAATGTGCATGTATATATATATATATATATAAAAACTAGCTAGAATAAATTTATAATAGTAAAAAAAGCGTGTTTCACAGATAGAAAACTAATAGAGTAGCTCGCTGTGTTCAGCAGGCAGAAATTTTGAACAATAAAACATGATGAATTTCTTCAATAACATTGGACAAGTACAGACACCCGCTCCATGTGTCACGCATGAACTCCCACAAGTTTACTTTTATACTTAAAAAAAAAAAAAAAAGGAAAACTTGCTTTCACTTTGATCCCATGCAACAACATCAGATGACCATTGCTTACCTTGTTTTCCAGCTTTATGAAAGATAATCCATTTAATGGGGGGAAAAAAAAGAAGCAAAACAAAACAAACACTTTCATGTGATCGAATTAAAATACATTTGAGGATGCATAGAGAGGGTATCGAAGAGTATTGGACGACCCTTTTTTCTTGAAAAGCCAATCTCCCACCAGTGGAACAATGGGCTTCTTCTTCATTAGTTTCCTTTCTCGTT
>JBBYHO010000001.1:3705617-3733563 GCA_038382025.1 Adansonia gregorii | reverse complement strand
CGACCCTTTTTTCTTGAAAAGCCAATCTCCCACCAGTGGAACAATGGGCTTCTTCTTCATTAGTTTCCTTTCTCGTTTTCCTCCAAAATAACCTTCCTTCTCACCTATACTCAATATCAGTGTTGGGTTATTCTCCATTCTTTTCATTAACTCTCTTCTCCTTTCTTCCTCTCTTGCTATATCTTCTCTATTTCCCATCTCGAAGCTCACAGTTCTTGGCGTGGTCGTCGTCTCCGCCGCCCTTTTAGCTGCCGCCGCCTCGGCTTCAGCCAACTTAGACATGTTCTTGTGAAGTTCAGCGTTAAGTGAAGCCAACGCAATTTCTGTTTCAGATTCTCTCTCCTTCAGCAACTTCAACTCCACTTTTGCTTCCTCAAGCTCAGACTGAAGCTTCTTTAAGGTATCCAGAACACCTTCGTGGGTACTCTCCTGATCGTCTTCTTTACGGTATTGGGGACTCGGTGAATACCAAGTCATCTCTTGGCTAGGAGGGCGGCTGCAAGTGTAAGACTTTGGAGTATATATCTCTCCAACGAGAAGCCGCTCACCGAAGACAGCAACGGCTTCTTTGACAGAGCGAAAAGGGCGAGAAGTGTCAACGTTGAAGCGATAGTCTTTGGGTGGCTTTGGAGATTGAATTGGGGCTTGGGTTTCCATGAAAGCTAGAGATCGAATGAAAGTGCGTGTTTTTCCGTATAGAAACTATGGAGAATGAGAGATGGCGGAAGGGGGGATATATTTGATAATGAATTGGTTCGAGATTTCTTAGCTTTTACTGCAGAAGATTGCATACACACACATTGAGAGAGAGAGAGATTGTTTTTTGAAGGTTAAGACTTGGAGGTACGGGAAGTGGACTGGTTAACTACCGGGGGTGACTGAATTTAATGCGTGCGGGATATCAGGGAGACATCATTAGAGAGATTTCATCATCGATCAAACAGCTGCTTAATTTTAGGTGCTTATAATTTTGTGTAATGATGATATTTTCAGTCAATTAGATTTTGTATTGAGGTTCATTATTTGAATCACATCCTCGAACAGGACATCACAACGCAAAACTAGAAGTTTAATACAAAAGGGAGATTGTTGCTCGTCTGAGAACAACTAGAGTCTTCTGCTGGTTGATAATAGTACCTACCAACTCCAGTAGAGTGTATATGTCGTTGGTGGAGGTCAGTGTGTGTACAAAGATATGATTAAGAAAAAGATAATAGTCAGTCATGAACTATCAAGCTTGATTTGGCAAGTATTTGAATTTGACTTTATTATCAACTTTGAGCTACTTAAGCGACGATTTGAATCAAATTTCAATACTATAATAATATTTTATTTAAAAAGTGTTAGGAGTTTTGTTATAAAAACGAGTAAAGGTGTAAATGGATTAAGTCATAGTTTATTTATTTTTTAAATTTTTACTCATGATTGAATTGCATCGTTATAGTTGGAAAGTCTAAATTATTATATACAAAATAAAAATAAAAATTTATTTATATTTATATTTAAATATTTTATAATTAAATTTAAATAAAAATAAAATTTTACTATTAAATATTAATCTGGATCAGTAAGAGTTACTAAAAACTTTATCCAAAATTTAATTAAACAAGTTGAATATAACAAGTAGCCAAGCCTACGAAGAAATCTACGACTATAATTAACCTTTATGTTTTAAAGTTATTTTAATCTATTTAATATATAAATAAATGATAACATTTGTACGTATCTTTCTTCTTTGTTATGCTCTCATGCAGAGTAAAATCAAGATAGTGCGTGCAAAAAAATTATTTATTTAATAGTTATATTTATTTAAAGATCGGATAGTCTATCAGATCAAGCTTATATTTATTTTTTTATTTTAATTAATCTATTTAAATTTATTTTTATTAATTAAAATAATATTTTTATTTAAATTTAATCATAAAAATATATAAATATTACTTAAAAATTAAAATTTTTAAATATTTTATCATATTTTGTATTGTAATTCAAGTTGAGTCAAAATTAAGCTTTGACTTAAATTTTAAATTTCTTTTAGATTCGACCAAACCCATAAATAAATTGATGTTAATCACAATCAACATTCTTCGGCTGAAATATTATGAGGTAATTTGCTACTTAATTTTCTTTTGTAGTTAATAGTTTAGCAACTCTTGATTAAATAATGTTTAGAACTATTTAGAATGCACCCCATGACTAATAATTTTCTTCACTTTTGGATACTGCCTTTTGTTTTGGTCTCTAATTCGATTTTGCTTTTTACTAAAAAAAAGTAATAAAAGCACCAATAAAAATAGAATTTTAATAATTTATTGAAACTCTATAATACTAATATTTTTAATTCTTTTATACACAATATATAGGCCCAATAGTAAATACTAGTCCATCCATATTTACACATATACGTTATAATATAATAAAATCTTTTATTTTGATAAATTGACAATCCACTTGTTTAATTTAATAACGAAATGTTTATGCGTGTTTTATGCTTCTCTAAACGATATGTGGATGGAGGTAACTTTCCATCTTAAATTATCATTTATTTATATTTTTATTTTATGTAACGTAAACAATTGAAAACAATTATTTTCATTCCTTATTTTGTGATTGTTGTTTTTATTTGCATGAATATAAGATCGAAAAGCATATGTTAGAATTCAAAGGTTCAGAACCTTTTTTTTTTTCCTAAAGATTTAAAATTTTTAATTAAAAAAAAGGCACAGAACGGCCGTTAAATTTAAGGAAAATAGTCCGTTAAAAAAAAAAAAAAACTGCGCATTTAGCGGTAAACGGTTACAGAGCTATGTGCTTGGGATGCAAGCATATTTTTCCCAACGGTAAAAATTTAAAGAAATCCGTCTATAAATACAGTAACAGAGGGGTCTTTTTGATGGTAGGGTTTCCTCTTCTCTTTAGGTGACTTAGGTCGTCTATTTACCTTTTTTCCTTCTCTCCATTCACTGTGTCTTGCTCTCTGGAAACCCTTCCAGAAGCGAAGGGAAAAATATGGCCCCGAAAAAGAAGCCACAGAAGCAAAGCAACCGAAAGTCAACTTCCGCTTCTTCTTCTGCTTCATCATCCAAAGCCAATCAAGCGTCATTTTCGGCTCCGCGCCTTCAGATATCGGCAGAGAACGAGAACCGACTTCGTCGGCTTTTACTCAACTCTGGCCACTCCACTCAATCCCAAACCGATCTGAATCCCCCTCAAGATTCTCTATCCAAAGCCCAAAAGGCAAAGAAACTCAAAGCCCTTTACGAGAAGCTTTCTTGCGAAGGCTTCTCCAATGATCAAATTGAACTGGCTCTCTCTTCTCTCAAGGTTATATTATTTAATTTTCTGGAACTTTTATTCTAGTTTAATTCTTATTATTTTTAACGAAAAACAAAGAGAAAATGAAATTTGAATTTCTTTTCAATTTTATCATATTTTCTTATGAATATATTGATTGAGCGGTTGACATCCTTATACTGCGTAGGATGGTGCTACTTTTGAAACCGCTCTTGATTGGTTATGCTTGAATTTACCTCGAAATGAGCTTCCTTTGAAGTTTTCGAGTGGAACTTCTTTGCATCCAAATGAAGGTTTATATGAATTTCTAATGAATTTAATGATCAAATGTAATGGCTTGGTGTTTCGGCACTGATGTTTATATAATGTGATGTATTCTGTTAGGAGGGCCCATTAGTGTTGTATCAGTTAAAAAGGAAGACTGGACTCCTTCAGTGGACGCGTCGACCAGGATAAAAGAAAACTTACATGGGCTTTCTGTTAGAACCAAGGGCAGTGGAAATGAGGATTCTCTAAATATGTGCCAACCATCGCAAGCCGATTGGATTCGACAATATATGGAGCAACAGGAAGAGGTAAGCAAACAGAATAAACTCTTTCTGATATTGTATCATGTGGCTGTCTCTGCTGTTTTGGTATAGGATTTATTTAATTGGGTTTTTTCTGCCTTTATTGAAATTTGTTTAAAGTGCTTTTAGCATTTAGTTTATGTCTTTCAGGGTGAATTCAAAACTTGGGAAGATGAAGCAAGTGATGAGGACTCTGCCAAAGAGGTATTGCAAACTTCTTTTTTGATTTTTGTTCTTTCTTTAATATATATAAAAGAATCAAAGGGAGTTCCCCTTGATGAATAACATTTCAATCATTTATAATTAACTTGATTCCAGCTTCTAAAATGTATTTTGCACTAGTTTTGTGGTCCTTGTCATAAAAATTTTACCCTCTTGAGTAAGAATGGAGAAATGGCTATGTATTTGTAAGTTTAGACTTGAAAATCAGCTTACTCTTCATGGCAGATACCTAGATTTAAGTTTAGTTACTATGACAAGGTCTTTTTCCATCTTATGCTATTTTTATGTTGATAGGTTTCTGGACCAAGGCCTTATGATGTTATTGCGAAAGAATACCATGCAGCACGGTTAGAAGCTACAAAAGCTAAGGAAAAGGGGGATAAAAAAGGCCAGGAAAAGGCGGGCGATATAATCCGCAAACTCAAGCAGGAGCTGTCTGCTTTAGGTCAATTTTAGTTCTTTTTATGATTAATGTTAAAAGATTTGTCACTTGATATCTTTGTAAATTGTTTAATTGACTGAACAGGATTATCAGATGATATCTTAGCATCAGATTTTTTGCACGAACAAGCATCTGCTTGTATGTCTGAGGGCACAAGTTCAATGCCTGAAAAGCAGTCTGAGGTGGCGTCTTTAGCTGATGAATCAGCCTCTGTTATGTTTTTGAGTGAAGCAACAGGTGGTGTAAATGATACAGAGACCTTGAAAGAGTTTTCTACTAAATCTATTCCTTCTTTATTACCTGTTCAAGAAAAAGTTATCTCAGAAAACATATCAGATGATGTGGAGATTGGTGATTTCTTCTTAGAGGATTCATCAATTAATGAGGCTATGGCTTCTGAAGTATTAAAATTGCGGAAAAAAGAGAAGATGAAAGAACTGTATAGTGAGAAAAATTTGGAGAAACTGGATGGAATCTGGAAGAAGGTAATTCCCAAAATGTAATGAACTTGTGAGATTATTATTGCTGATGGTTAATGCATTTCTCATACATTGCATTTCTCTCTTGATTGACTGTGGACTTGCAGTGTCATGAATTTAAATTTCAATTTCATTATGGTGCCTTACTGATCTCCTTCCAAACTTCAAATATTTGATTTTGGGCCTTGTTGAATTCATTCTGAATTCTTTTGAGATATGATCTAAATTAAATAATGGCAGGGAGAACCAAAAAGGATTCCTAAGGCTGTTCTTCATCAGTTATGTCAAAGATCAGGGTGGGAAGCACCAAAATTTGACAAAATGCCTGGCAAAGGTAAAAGTTTTGCTTATTCTGTTAGTGTGTTGCGTAAAGCTAGTGGGAGAGGCAAGAGCAGAAAAGCTGGGGGCCTAATCACCCTTCAGCTTCCTAATGAGCAAGAAGCTTTTGAATCTGCCGAGGTACTCATTTGTCCTTATGCTTCATGCTGATAATATGAGATACTCTGATTAAGATCGTACCGTGCAATGCTACTGGTGCCAAACAAATTAGAGGATGAAAATTGTTGGAGAACTTTTGAGGAAAGTACTTAGTTCCTACATTCACATTCTAGATCCTAGAAACTTAGATGCATGATTAGCCTGTTATTCTTTAATGCAGATATACAGAAATGCTCATTTACTTATGCTGCACGTGAATATAACAAATAAAAAACAGTTTTTCCTTCAAGTTAATGCCTTAAATTGGTAAATTTAGACTTTTTTACTTGGTCTGGTGTCTGGTCCTCAGGTTGGTAAACATTTTAGTAGCGATGGACTAGAAAATATTCTTTTCTGGTTTGTCTAAGGATTGACTGCATTTATTGTTTCTTATTGGATATATCGGAGGGACTAAAAACTAGTTTATTCATCCTTCTATAATATTACCTGCTCACCACGTTCTTTTTTTTTAATATTTATTATGCTTCATGCTGATAATATGAGATACTCTGATTAAGATCGTACCGTGCAATGCTACTGGTGCCAAACAAATTAGAGGATGAAAATTGTTGGAGAACTTTTGAGGAAAGTACTTAGTTCCTACATTCACATTCTAGATCCTAGAAACTTAGATGCATGATTAGCCTGTTATTCTTTAATGCAGATATACAGAAATGCTCATTTACTTATGCTGCACGTGAATATAACAAATAAAAAACAGTTTTTCCTTCAAGTTAATGCCTTAAATTGGTAAATTTAGACTTTTTTACTTGGTCTGGTGTCTGGTCCTCAGGTTGGTAAACATTTTAGTAGCGATGGACTAGAAAATATTCTTTTCTGGTTTGTCTAAGGATTGACTGCATTTATTGTTTCTTATTGGATATATCGGAGGGACTAAAAACTAGTTTATTCATCCTTCTATAATATTACCTGCTCACCACGTTCTTTTTTTTTAATATTTATTATTGAGAATATTATTTTTATTATGCGTGAAATTTCTTGTCTAATTATGATGCATGAGAGGGTGTAATCTAACAGTTTGCTTGGAATTTAATTTGACAGTCATGAACATGATTTTAGGATACATCCTCGCTTTCCTTTGGTTGACCTTTGTGTGGCTTCCTTGTGTCCCAGTTGCCTCATTTCGCCAATCTATGGTCTCTGTTCTGTTAAGGCTGTGTTACGTTAGTTCTCATGTAATGGGTATATGACCGAATATGAGCTTGTTCCTTTTTCTTTCTTCTCCAGTTGTTCCCTTTGGTTGACCTTTGTGAGGCTTCCTTGTGTCCCAGTTGCCTCATTTCCCCAATCTATGGTCTCTGTTCTGTTTAGGCTGTGTTATGTTTGTTCTCATGTAATGGGTATATGACCGAATATGAGCTTGTTCCTTTTTCTTTCTTCTCCAGTTAGTATGCATGACTCACAGACAAAATATATAAAAATGATTATTTACCTCTCCTTGAATTTTTTTTGCTACAGGATGCACAGAACAGAGTTGCAGCGTTTGCTCTTTGTCAGTTGTTTCCAGATCTTCCTGTTCAACTTATAGTCACTGAGCCTTATTCTTCTCTCATTTTTCAATGGAAAGAAGGTTTTGATTTAAACTAAACATCTATTTTGCATTCATAAAGATATTTATCAGACTGCTAAAAACAAGTTGCCACTGTGATTAGTGTTTCTTAAAATATTTGAACACTTTCAGGGGAATCATTGAGCAAAATGGAAGACTGTGAGGAAGATCGAAGGGCTGGTTTTGTGGATTGGTTATTGAATACTGATGATTCCAGATTGAAGGCTCCTAGTGATGATACTAATGAATCTGCTTTGGATGAGTTCCAAAAGCCTTACATTGAAGATAACAAAGTCTTGAGTTCTTCTGTAGCTGATCCAATAGGTGAAAGTATGTTATTTTATTCTTTTAGGCACATTTATAGAAAATTATTTTGCCAAATTTGCTGCTGATATGTAATATGAAATGGTTTAGGTATTTAAACCTCATTGTTTTCATGTCCTGTTTTTTTTTTTCCCTCATTTTTTTCTTTTCCCTCCAAATTTGCTGCTGATGAGTTCCAAAACCCCTGAATGAATATATGCATAGTAGTTAGAATTGAATAGGAATTGTGATGGAACTCTCAATGTTTTAGATATTTTTTGGGGAACTCTGAATGTGCTCGATTAATGAGAAAATATTAGGGAGGTTGCTATGAGGATCATAGAAAAGAGTATAATGATTTAATTTGAGGTGAAGATCAATAGTGGTATTTTGCTTATGGCAAGGTAATAATTTCTTCAATTTGACACCTGTCATATTGCAGGGAGAAGCCATGCAAAAGAAGTGGAAAGTTTGTATTTGAGGCAGGAAGCAGAAAAGAGAAAGCATTCACAGAAATACAAGGTTGGTGTAATCTTATTTCTGTCTCAGGAAGATAGTCATTGGATTCATTAAGCTTTTTGTATGAACCAGATATGTATTTGTTTTTCCAATTCCTTCTGCTATTGTTGTTGCTTTCTAATTGAATCTCTCATTTGACTTTTGCTTGGGGGATCTGATGGCTTAATTTTATCACATTGAAGTAATTTAAACTTACTATTTGCTAATGATTATTATGAAGTTTGCTAGCTTGTGTGCAACTTGCAATGGAGAACAGCGAACTACCTAAGATGTATTTGGAAGCTTTGTTGTTATTCCTTTGTTTGAAAATGTTAGCACTGGCTGAAATATAACACATTAGAATGAGTTAGCTTTGATTTTGTTGGAGGGCTGGGGGTGGGGGGACTGGGTTGAGAATCTGATGTCAGCATTTGCTGATACATGTATACCAGGAGACTATGAGGATATGATGTTTGGTGTAGATTAACAACCTTCCGCCTATAATTCTTGTTTTAGTTTTTATAGCTGGGCTTGTATAATTCTCCAAACTAAATTCTGGTTGTTTGAGAATTCTATTTCAAACTTGATACTTCAAGAGCGATTCTATGAGCTTTACATGGTCTACCTTCTCATCTTGGTATTGATCAAGGTAATCTTACTCTTAAAGGAATATGCTGATGCATGTATACCAAGAGACTATGAGGATATGATGTTTGTTGTAGATTAACAACCTTCCTCCTATAATTCTTGTTTTAGTTTTTATAGCTGGATTTGTATAATTCTCAAAACTAAATTCTGGTGGTTTGAGAATTCTATTTCAAACTTGATACTTAAAGAGCGGTTCTATGAGCTTTACGTGGTCTACCTTCTCATCTTGGTATTGATCAATGTAATCTCACTCTTAAAGGAATTTGCTGATGCATGTATACCAAGAGACTATGAGGATATGATATTTGTTGTAGATTAACAACCTTCCGCCTATAATTCTTGTTTTAGTTTTTATAGCTGGGCTTGTATAATTCTCAACACTAAATTCTGGTGGTTTGAGAATTCTATTTCAAACTTGATACTTAAAGAGCGATTCTATGAGCTTTAAATGGTCTACCTTCTTATCTTGGTATTGATCAAGGTAATCTCACTCTTAATTAATGTTCTCATTCATTTTGTTGAGCATTTTATGTTGTTCATGTGAACATGTCTATTATTGTAATGATGCTTCTTACCACACCGTGAATTTGGCTGTTTTTCTTAACAGTTCTATACTTGTTTCTCTTTCCAGGGGATGTTGAAAACTAGAGCTGCTCTTCCTATTGCTGGGTTGAAAAATGACATTTTGCAACTGCTAACGGAAAATAGTGTCCTTGTTGTTTGTGGTGAAACAGGATCTGGAAAAACTACTCAGGTCTGAACTTTTATATTTCCATTATTTAGTGCAAACCTTTATCTTTGATGAGTCTCCTTGACCCACGTAGCTTGAGTTTCATATTTTTGTTGGGCTTTGTTGCTTTACTAATTTCTTTGCTTCTTCTTCCTTTTGAGAATTAGCCTTATGTTTTATTCTCTGAGTGTAGGTTCCTCAGTTTATATTGGATGATATGATTGAATCGGGGCATGGTGGACATTGTAATATCGTTTGCACGCAACCAAGAAGAATAGCGGTGGGTGAATATATGTTGATACCTGGTCAACACAAATTTTTCCTGCACCTTTTTTCTATCCTTTCTGTTACCAATTTTCAATTATTCACTCTCACTCTCTTCTTTCAAATACCAGTAAAAAGTTAATTCTGCCTACTTTTCTGCTTTATCTTCTTCCTTATCTTCTCTTAAATGTCCTAAGATGTATGCGGACAATTAAAATGCATTGTGATGAAGACATGATTAGAATAGACGAAACTCAGCTATATTTTCAGAAAGATGCATGTGCCTTTAAAAATACTGCATGTCTAAAAAGTTTAAAAAATAGATGAAGCATATATTTTTAAAATATCCATTCAACTGGAAACTAGAGGGAAGAATTTGGGGTAGCATATTGCCACTGATAAAGTTGAATTGTGAATGCATCTAGTTTAATATTGCAACTAGGAAATCAAAAGTAATATATGGTTTCGGCAGAGTTTATTCTTTTAGTTTAGTCTTAGCCCAGTTAGTGCTTTATTGCAAATTTCATTGAAGTTTTCACACACACACACACACACACACACACACACACGCTCACACACATATATGCCTATATCTGTATTTATATTTATATTTATATATATAGATTTAATACAAGAACTGTATGGATTGTCTTATCATATTTCAGGCAATTTCTGTAGCAGAGCGAGTTGCCGATGAGCGTTGTGAACCATCTCCTGGTTCTAATGGTTCTTTAGTTGGTTATCAAGTTCGTCTAGACACTGCCAGGTGTTCATCTCCTGATCTCACTGGTTACCATAATCTGCCAATTCCGATCATCATATCTAATGCACAATGTCATTTCCTATGTCTAGAAAATATAGTAGTGATTTTGCTGTCAGAAATGCAGCTGCAATGATGAATTCTGTCTATATGCTTAAAACCTTTCTTTATGATATTTCTTAATGCAATCTATTTGGTGTCAGATTTGATTGTGGTTTGATCAAGTTTTCTAAGCTCACAATTTAGATATATATGATGAATACTTTATGCACAATTCTGGTCTGTCATTTACTGATTTTTCTGAAAGCTGCAATGATGAATTCTGTCTATATGCTTAAAATTTTTCTTTATGTTATTTCTTAATGCAATCTATTTGGTGTCAGATTTGATTGTGGTTTGATCAAGTTTTCTAAGCTCACATTTTAGGGTTTATATATATGATGAATACTTTATGTAAAATTCTGCCGTGTCATTTACTGATTTGGCAATTGCATGATGGTTTACTGATGATTAGGAGGCTTAAGATAGTTGCTTGTTATAAGGAGCTTGGAAAATATTTCCTTTGAAAAGCCTCCTTTTGTCCATTTCTCTACAATGGTTCATGTGGCCCTTAAATATCTTTAGTGTTTAGTGGTGCTGACATTTCACTTATGTTGGTTTATGTTGATGTTTCATTGTCTTTTGAATTGCTTGTTAACTCTGTAAGGTAACAAATCTTGTTGCTATTAATTTTTTTAAGCTTAACATTTCTCTTGCTATGTTGTATGCGATCACTTTCTTTTGGTGTCAGATTTGATTGTGGTTTGATCAAGTTTTCTAAGCTCACATTTTAGGGTTTATATATATGATGAATACTTTATGTAAAATTCTGCCGTGTCATTTACTGATTTTGCAATTTCATGATGGTGCAATTGCATGAAGGTTTACTGATGATTAGGAGGCTCAAGATAGTTGCTTGTTATAAGGAGCTTGGAAAATATTTCCTCTGAAAAGCCTCCTTTTGTCCATTTCTCTACAATGGTTCATGTGGCCCTTAAATATCTGTAGTGTTTAGTGGTGCTGACATTTCACTTATGTTGGTTTATGATGATGTTTCATTGTCTTTTGAATTGCTTGTTAACTCTGTAAGGTAACAAATCTTGTTGCTATTAATTTTTTTAAGCTTAACATTTCTCTTGCCATGTTGTATGCGATCACTTTCTTTTGGTAGAAAATTGTTATTTGTCCATTTTGCCCACGTCTTTTTCACTTATATAGACACCTATTTTTTTTTTTTCTCAAATAGACTAATGTGCTTGTTTCTTTTTCTTTCTTGCTTGTGCTGTATTTTCTAGGAATGAGAGGACAAAACTTCTCTTTTGTACAACCGGAATTCTTCTGAGGAAACTTGCGGTAAGCCCTTGTTTTAGCTTAGATCATACAACGTTTCCCTTAATAATAATGATAACAGCTTCACCTTGTTACATGCTTCTGGCAGTGTGAAGACTTATATCTGTTGGGCGTGTTCTGTTTCTATTTAACATACCCATCTTTGTGATGAACTATTTTTTGGCAGTATATTTTATTAAAGGAAGTAGTAATTGGCTATAGGCTTATAGCCAACATTAATGCAAGGTTTATGCTGGATTATCAGAATATATTTCATTAACTTGTTAGTCATTTCATTAAAAACAAGTTTGACCTCCTAAGCTGTGTTCCTTGTCTTCCTAGTTTTATAGATGCCAAAAGTTATGGCATTGGTTTAAGAGTAATGATTTTTAGACTTTACCCCTAGGAAGTCTTCCTTGAAACTTTGACATGGTATCACCACAATCACAAGCTTTGGGTAATATCTAACTACTTGACATATTTATTAAAGGAAGTAGTAATTGGCTATATTCTTATAGCCAACATTAATGCAAGGTTTATGCTGGATTATCAGAATTTATTTCATTAACTTGTTAGTCATTTCATTAAAAACAAGTTTGACCTCCTAAGCTGTGTTCCTTGTCTTCCTAGTTTTATAGATGCCAAAAGTTATGGCATTGGTTTAAGAGTAATGATTTTTAGACTTTACCCCTAGGAAGTCTTCCTTGAAACTTTGACATGGTATCACCACAATCACAAGCTTTGAGTAATATCTGACTACTTGACATATTTATTTCAGTTGATTTTTGGACAAAATGTGGAGTAGCTTTATTTATCATGGAAAGTACTTACCTTGAAAAAACTTCAATAGTTATTATGAATTGAACCATTCTAAATCTTTCAATTGTCCCCACTTAAAATTGTTTATTGGATAACACGGTGCTTTTGATTTTTGTTTGAAGTCTTCTTCTCTAGCCTTTACTTGTTTGTAATGGTGGGCATCATCAACAGTATTATGCTGGATTATCAGAATACATTTCATTAACTTGTTAGTCATTTCATTAAAAACAAGTTTGACCTCCTAAGCTGTGTTCCTTGTCTTCCTAGTTTTATAGATGCCAAAAGTTATGGCATTGGTTTAAGAGTAATGATTTTTAGACTTTACCCCTAGGAAGTCTTCCTTGAAACTTTGACATGGTATCACCACAATCACAGGCTTTGAGTAATATCTGACTACTTAGACATATTTATTTCAATTGACTACTTAGGCATCATCAACAGTATTATGTCTTGACCCAGCCTGAATCTTTTGATTGTCCCACTTAAAATTGTTTCTTGGATAACATGGTGCTTTTGATTTTTGTTTGAAGTCTTCTTCTCCAGCCTTTACTTGTTTGTAAGGGTGGTGCATCATCATATACTGTTTTGTTTCTCCCAACCATACTCTGGATGCTGAACTATGATTTTGGAACAGTGAAGTGAATCTATTTTCCAAACTAGAGAACACTTGCTGGTTGTTGACATTTTTCCTTAGGCATAATAATGATTGAAGTTATTGCATTGGTTTAAAAAAAGTAATGATTTTTAGACTTTACCTCTAGGTAGTCTTCCTTGAAACTTTGACATGGCATCACCACAATCACAAGCCTTGAGTGATATCTGACCACTTAGGCATATTTCTGTTTCAATTGATTTTTGGGCAAAATGTGAAGTAGCTTTATCTATCTGGAAAGTCCTTACATTCAAAACACTTCAGTTGTTATTATGAATTGAACCATCCCGAATCTTTGAATTGTCCCGCTTAAAATTGTTTGCCGGATAACACAGCACTTTTGATTTTTGTTTGAAATCTTCTACTCCAACCTTTACTTGTCTGTAATGGTGGTGCTTCATCAACTGTTATTATGACTTGAACCACTCTGAATCTTTCAATTGTACCACTTAAAATTGTTTATTGGATAACACGGTAATCTTTCAATTGTCCCACTTAAAATTGTTTATTGGATAACACATTGCTTTTGATTTTTGTTTGAAGTCTTAATGGTGGTGCATCATCATCTATTGTTTTGTTGTTCTGACCATCCAGTCTTAGGATGCTGACATGTGATTTTGGAACATTGAAGTGAATCTATTTTCTAAACTAGAGAACATTTGCTAGTTGACGTTTTTCACTAGCAGCTGCTGTGTCTGCGTTTTTGCCTTATGAGAAACTAACTTTAATATTCCATGTGGATGATTTATTACTTTATAAATATGCAGAAAAATTAATTCATCACTAACTTATGTTTCTATGGATGTTGACATAGCTTAGGGCTTATAATTTGAACTTTGTCTCGTTTGTTCTGGTCATGTATGTTTATTTGAAGAAACTTAGATGGAACTCTTGAGTGGCGATGTCAGGAATTTTTTGATTCAAGGAGGTTTTGCAATATATCTTTGTAAAATTAGCATTATGATGGTTGCTGTTTCATATCCTTTTTTCCCCTTAACTTCCCTTCTATTGTTTCATATCCTGTTTCGTATTCACAGGGGGATAAAAGCTTGGCTGGTATTACTCATGTCATAGTTGATGAAGTACATGAACGGTCTCTTTTGGTAAGTGGATGAATATGAAGTTCAATTCTGGTTATCTTTTGGTTTACAAAGTCCTTTAATGGTTTAGATTCATAGCAGCTGGTTTTTTTTCTTTAATGAATTAATTTGCAGCACTTGCTGCAAGACTTTTTATTTGGTTTTGGGTTACAAAATTATTTGTCTAGAAGTTGTTGAGATGATTTGTAAAAATCACCAAGTTCTTCCCAGTAAAAAAGACTCTAGTTATCTTTTGGTTTACAAAGTCCTTCAATGATTTACACTCATAGCAGCAGGGTTTTTTAAATGAATTAATTTGCAGCACTTCATGCAAGACTTTTATTTGGTTTTGAGTTCTGGACTAACAAAATTATTTGTCTAGAAGTTGTTGAGTAATCACCAAGTTCTTCCCATTAAAAAAAAGTGTGGGGGATGAACAATCTGCCCATAAGGGAAATGGCTGTTAAATTATAAATTACTTTTTGAGGGTGGAACAGTGTTAACTTCTACATTTTTCAGTCAACGCTGAAATATACAAATCCAACCTTGCTAAATTAAACTGACTTATTTCTTTGTCCTTAACAGGGTGATTTTCTACTCATTGTTTTGAAGAACCTGATTGAGAAGCAATCTGCCCATGGCACACCCAAACTGAAAGTTATTCTTATGTATGTATATGTATTTTTTTTGTTTCTGTAAAATTATATGTGTTACTTATTAGTCATGGTAGTTTATAAGCTTGTGTTGATCTCCATCCTGGCCTTACCTTTCTTTTCTTCTGGCTTATGCTCTAAATGTTTAGGTCTGCAACAGTTGATTCTGATTTATTCTCAAGATATTTTGAGCTTTGCCCGGTGATTACTGCACAAGGCCGGACACATCCAGTGACAACTAGCTTTCTTGAGGACATATACGAAAGTATCAATTATCACCTTGCTTCGGATTCTCCTGCTTCTCTAAGATATGAAACATCCACAAGGAACATGGTAATTAAAATTTAGTTTTATATTATTCTTACTGGGTGTTAGCCAATTGCTTCTGGAATTTGGAGCTGGAAAAAAGTGGAGTATGTGACAACCATGTTATCCGGCTGAGTATAGGTAACTAGGTATGCCAATTATTAGATTTGTAATGACACTTCAATTGTTTCCAGACATTTTGATATTTCTTTTCATCACCCACGCTTGTTAGCTAGCGTTTGCATTTTAAGCATATAAAAAAGGCGCTTTAAATTGTCAGATTATTTATGATTATGTCATGATGGATTATCCTTTTTTCCGTCATGCAAGTAATGAACTCTTGCATTCTGACATATACGAAAGTATCAATTATCACCTTGCTTCAGATTCTCCTGCTTCTCTAAGATATGAAACATCCACAAGGAAATTGGTAATTAAAATTTAGTTTTATATTATTCTTACTGGGTGTTAACCAATTGCTTCTGGAATTGGAGCTGGAAAAAAGTGGAATATGTGATAACTATGTTATCAGGCTGAGTATAGGTAACTAGGTATGCCAATTATTAGATTTATAATGATACTTCAATTGTTTCCACACATTTTGATATTTCTTTTCCTCACCCACACTTGTTAGCTAGCATTTGCATTTTAAGCATATAAAAAAAGGCGCTTTAAATCTTCATCAGATTATTTATGATTATGTTATGATGGATTATCCTTTTTTCAGTCATGCAAGTAGTGAACTCTTGCATTCTGTTGCAGAGTGGTCTTGTGAACAATCGTAGGGGAAAGAAAAATCTTGTCTTGTCTGCATGGGGTGATGCTTCCCTTCTTTTGGATGAGTATGTAAATCCACATTACGATTCAAGTAGTTGTCAATCATTTAGCGAGCAAACGCAACAAAATTTGGTAAAATCTTTTAGCATAACGACATGGTTTATTCTGTGTACCTCAATGATTGGATGAGTAATAGACTTACAAATTTTTAACACAGAAAAGACTGAATGAAGATGTCATTGATTATGATTTGCTTGAAGATTTGGTCTGTCATATAGATGAAACATGTGATAAGGGTGCTATACTCATCTTTTTGCCAGTAAGCTAATCCTAAGTTCTTTTGATGTCGCTCATGTTATACTTCAAATTTGCCTGTTTTGATATTAGTTTGATACATATTCCATGGCATACCAGGGAGTTGTAGAAATTCATACACTACTTGATAGGCTAGCTGCTTCGTATCGATTTGCTGGACCATCTGCTGACTGGCTTCTGCCTCTACATTCATCGATCGCGTCAAATGAGCAGAAAAAAGTTTTTTTAAATCCTCCAGATGGCATACGCAAGGTAGGCTCATTCATGTTTGACATTTTCATTTGTTGTTGGAACTTTGAACCCAAAAATTGATTTATCTTCTTTTTCCAATATATTTCAATTTTCCAGATTATTATAGCAACGAACATTGCAGAAACTAGCATAACAATTGATGATGTGGTCTATGTGATCGACTGTGGAAAGCATAAGGAGAATCGTTATAATCCTCAAAAGGTTTGCATTTATAATTTTTTGCAGTTTAGTAGTAACCTCCTTTGTCGTTGATGTTTGTGTTGCATTGATTGCAAACGGTTTGAGTCAGGCCCATTCTATGTTGTTAAGGAAGTGCTGATAAAAAGGTTTGCTGAAAGAATCTTAAGCTTAATCTAACTGTTGTTTAGCTCTATTGGAATAATCAATTTCTTGTTTTAATTTGAACAACCAATTTTTATTCATCAATTTTGACTATTTTGGCTATCTGTATAATTGCATCCTATCATTGATTGAAGGCAGGTTCAGTCAGATCTACTGGAAACTCACATCGACCTAAGAAGCTTATGCTAGATGTCATGTTGCACATCTTCAGTAGTTAAGAACATGTCCAAGTTTGTAGTAATCCAGTTTTACACAAGCATTAAAAGAGAAAAAAAAAGAAAAAAAGGTTCCGGCAAGGGTAAGCATAATGTAGTCAGGTCCAAGGACAGAAAATGCTAGATGTCATGTTGCACGTCTTCAGTAGTTAAGAACATGTCTAAGTTTGTAGTAATCTAGTTTACACAAGTATTAAAAGAGGGAAAAAAAAAAAAAAAGGTTCCAGCAAGGGTAAGCATAATGTAGTCGCTAGGTCCAAGGACAGAAAATGCTGTTATTTCTGCTTTGGGCTTTTACTTTGGACTTTGAGAAAACTGGTTGTTATGACTTGCCAATACAAAGTGGGGGCTTAATGTTTATGTTTTTTTTATTATTATTTACCTTTTTATCTTCTCTTTCTGGTTATCTTCTATGCACCAAGATCAGATTTGCAAAAAAAAAAAAAAAAAAAAAAAAAAAAAAAAAAAAAAAAAAAAAAAGAAGGAAGAAAGATGCAAGAATAGCAAACAAGAGCAGAAATTTTGGGAGGGAATGCTTAAGAATGTTGGCTCAATCATAAGTGCATTCTTGTCTCTATGCTTGCATTTCGTTTGGTGGGTACCAAAGAAAAAAAATGTCGAGTTGCTTTGCATGAATTCCTCGTTGATTTTGCAATTAGTATTTCTTAATTGTTGCTGTAGAAATTAACAAGCATGGTTGAAGATTGGATATCTCAAGCGAACGCTAAGCAACGGAGAGGAAGAGCTGGCCGTGTTAAGCCCGGAATTTGCTTCTGCTTGTACACACGGCATAGATTTGAAAAGCTCATGCGCCCATATCAGGTAATTTCTTCTTTACTAACATATTTATTAATGTGTTAATGACTAGGCTGAAATTTTATTGTGCCAAATCTTATCAATTTTATTGTGCCAAATCTTAATCTTATCTAGGTTCCTGAAATGCTTCGGATGCCTTTAGTTGAGCTCTGTTTACAAATTAAGCTACTTAGCCTTGGTCACATAAAGCCTTTGTTATCCAAGGTACAAATTTATCTTTACAGTAAATATATCTTGTCATAGTTATTCTCATCTTTGTTTTCTAATGGCTTATTTTTTATTTCAGGCTTTGGAACCACCCAAGGAAGAAGCTATGAACACTGCCATTTCATTGTTATATGACGTAACTTTCCTTCATTGTGACATAGTGATTGGGTGATTAAGATTTTGGGCTTAAAGGAAGAAGCACTTAATTTTTGGATTCTTTTTGTCATGATTTCCTGTGTCTTTTATTAATTAAGATTTTTCCTGTTTATAAGCGCTGTTGTTTGGTCATCCTATCACCCCGCTTAACTGGCATCTCTAAGTACTTGGACTTTGTAGAGGAGCGTAAAATAATAATAGTATACTAATTGCGGCCTTCATGGTTTTTTAGTTGGCAAATGATAATGGCCTGTGAGTTTGGTAACAGGAACTTATTTTCAGGTTGGTGCTATTGAGGGAGATGAAGAGTTGACGCCTCTTGGGCACCATTTGGCAAAGCTTCCTGTTGATGTACTGATTGGAAAGGTGCACTTAATAATATATTGTATTTTTTTTTACTTATTCTTTTTACTATAGATGTTAATATAATCACTTTGGCTCGCACTTCATTTAAAAATTTTTCGAGTTTGTAAATGTTGTTAATGATATTTAATCATCTTCCTATTATCTGTTGTTATGTTTAAACGCATTGCCATCAACATTCTTTTTCCAAAAAATATTATTTCTTACAAATGAAATTTATGCCTATTCTGATATGCATGCTTACTAGATGTTTTAAGAAATTAATTTAATCTGCCTCCTGATAGAAGGAACATTTATGGGACATAGGCATAGAGAAAAAACATTTTAAATAGTACGAACATAATAAAATTGAACCTAGAACTTAAATTAGGGTTTCTTTGTCAAAATACCTAGAGAAAGTGCCAAATCTGAAGACTTTACAGAGACTAAGTAAATTTATGCTTTCTGTATTTGAACTCCAGCCATTTGTTTATTCTTGTTGTTGACTGCTCACCTTTGTTTGCGTGAAGGTCTTACAGGAAGAGCATGAATAGTGTTTTTTAACCTCTATAACATGGATTCTAAGATCTTTCAATCTTTTGTAGCATTAAGCTGCTGTAGAACTTCAATTGGACCAGAATTTGCTAACTTGTTTTTGGCTGAAGTGCAGATGCTGCTTTATGGTGGAATGTTTGGTTGCTTATCGCCCATCCTATCTATCTCTGCATTTCTCAGCTATAAGTCTCCATTTTTGTATCCAAAAGATGAGGTTATTTTATTTCTTACTAAGTTTATGTTGTTCTCACTTCTATAAAAGAAAGAAGTTGCATTATCATCATTATTTTGTTTTGATATTACAGAAGCAAAATGTTGAAAGAGCTAAATTGGCTTTGTTAAGTGATAAGCTTGACGAATTAAGTGAGTTGAATGATGGTGAGAGGCAGTCTGACCACTTGCTAATGATGGTTGCATATAGGAAGTGGGAGAAGATTTTCCGAGAGGTATGTGACTGATTGTGTTAGTTTTTTTTTTTTTTTGGCTAGCTCTAAGAAAAAGTGCTCAGTATCGTCTGCTTATGGACCTGACCTGTAAATTAGTGTCTTCCAACCATAGCTATGATCTGTAAATTAATACTTTCCAACCATAGCTATGACCTGTAAATTATTATTTTCCAACCATAGCTATTGGAATTTCAACCCCTTCAGATGGGAAAAATGAAATGTAGAGGCCAACTTTCAATATTAAGTGCAGCAGGGGGTATATCCCCTTGATAAGTATTAGAGATAGAAAGAACCTCTGCAAGTAAGCAGCCCCTATTGCTGCAAATGCTTCATAAGATGTATAATTTCAAAGAAACCGTCACACTAGCTTCTCCAACCACATACATCTTTCCCGTTATCAACTCCTATTAATCAAATGTCTACCATGGAGTATATCCCCTTGATCCTTTGTCTTTATTTTTCTGTAATTTTTTGACATTCTGTTTTTGCACACCCCCCCTTTTTTTTCTTTTCAATCTCTATATAACCACACACTAATATAAAACTACAAAAAGAAAAAAGATCTGCAATGCTATATTTTGAACCTTTATCCGGCCGCATTGAGAGGGAGAGGGAATCTTGTTCCATTCTGGACTGATTGCAGTTCTCTCCATCCGTTTGGTTTAATGGGTGCATATAATGCATGTTATGGTGGCTCTTCAAACAGTATTACTTACTCATAAGGGAAATTTCTATCCTTGCAGAAAGGAGTAAAAGCTGCCCATCAGTTCTGTAACATGTACTTTTTAAGCAGTTCGGTTATGTCCATGATAAGGTTTTAACTTCTCTTTCTCTCTCACCGTCACTCTCTCTCACCACCCTTTTGGGGAATATTTTTGGTGTTTTCCTACCATTCTTGAGATACTTTTTTAGCCGTTTTTTTAGTCTGCAACATCTATTACTCTATTTGTGTCATTTATGAATATGGAATGAATTCCCCAAATTTCAGGTGATTTTTTGAGTCTCAAGCAGGTTCTTAGGTTGTCGATATTAACAGAATATATTACCTTCATGAGTGGTATCTTTGTGAATTTGCAGTTAGAAAATATGTGATTATGTTTGTTTTCTACCTTTTGGTTATTATATATCTTTTCCAGTTACCATCCCTTTGGAGATCCCACTTAGAAGGGAAAGTAGTAAATTGCTCCTATCATGCTTTTTTCATGGCACTCTATCCAGGAGTCAAAGCTGGCAAGTCAGTGTGATAATTGCTTCCAGCCCTCCATCTGCAGGTCCAATGGGAGTAGTTGAGAAGTGTAGATTTAGATATTTACCAAACTGCTTACCTAAAATATCCCAGTAAAAATCCTGTTATATTTGTACCTCAAAATATACCCAATGAAATCATTTTAATATCTACTCAACTAATTACTATCGCTTTTTTTTAAAAAAAAAATTGGCAACTAATCTTGGTCTTTTTGACTTTTTTTTTTTAATTTCAGGGAAATGAGAATACAATTTGGAACGCTGCTAGCTGATATAGGATTCATCAATCTTCCGAAGAATTCTCAGGTATGCATCCTATGATTCAGTTGATATGACTTCTTTGGCATTTGATACAGTATATGTTTTGTTGTGCTCATCTTACAGATTGGGGGTAAAAAGGAGAATCTTGATGGTTGGTTTTCTGATTACTCACAACCATTCAATATGCATTCACATCATTCTGCAGTTGTGAAGGTAATTATGAACATAGCTTTTACTCACTTCGTTTCTATTTGCTTTTGAATGAGTTCACATTTTAGTGCTAAAGGCAGTTTTTCATATCTCTTATGTTATGCCAGAGGTCATTTTTGGTCTTTATTCATTTAAATTTGTCTGGATGATATATTGTCCATTTATGAACAAATTTTATTCCTTGTGGACAAACCAATTTCGTTTATGATGAGGGTATTACATGTTCAGTCATATATTTGTACCCAAATGGAAGTAGTTATATATTTGTATCCAAATGGAAGTCATACATCCTCTGCAAGTGTGTGGTAGAGCCATCCTATATATTATCCACTTGTAAACTGGGTTCCTCCTTTTTATTTATTAGTACTTTCGTTTTTCCTATCATTTGGTATCATTATGTTTGTCTTTGATTGCTATATCTTAATTTTTCCTGTAAATTTATTTATCTGTTGAACCACCTTTCTCTTAATGTGTGTTCTTTGTTCAATGATTTGAGAAGGGGGTTGAAATATCAAAGTTCCTACTTTCATGATTTGAGCAGTTATTGATTTTCTTCCGAACCCTCGGTTGCGTGCATTCATGAGCATTATCATTTGCTGTTAAGTGTTGTTTAATTACGGCATGTGTAGCAAAGGATGATTAAAACCGCAAAATTGCATCTTATTCTGGACATAACTCTAATATCATCTTCGAAGGCAATATTATGTGCTGGTTTATATCCTAATGTGGCTGCCACTGAGCTTGGCATTACTGGAGTAGCTCTCAGCAGACTCAAACACAATCCTGCAACAAAGGGTCATCCAGTCTGGTATGATGGAAGACGAGAGGTTCATATACACCCTTCATCTATCAACAGTAGCTTGAAATCCTTTCAACATCCATTTCTTGTCTTCCTTGAAAAGGTATGTCATTTATGTAGTAGATTTAATTTCATTCTCTTTTGTCTTCTAATTTTCTTCCTTTCTAATTTGTGTCTTTCTCCAATTTGTGAATGATACTTGGGACTGGTGAACCATTGAGAATTGTCATTTCCCAGTGAGTGATAGAACTCGCCTAACATAGGCTAATGTAAACGATTAGCTTTTTTCCCTTAAAAAGTCGGTTTTTTTTTTCTTTTTGTTTACTGGAATTGTTTGTTATAATATGCAGTATAAATATAAGAACTGATAGCCATATGCTGTTCATCATGTTGATTTAGATAGTTTTTTTTCTTGTTTTAGTCCGATTCAATTTTTTTTTTTTAATTGAAAGCCAGGTTTGAAATGTGAAATTGGTTTGTACAATTCTAGCCTTTCATACTTGATTATGATCAAACTATTTACACCTAAATTACGTGCTGCAATATTGAAGGGGCGTCATTATTTTGGTTCTTATGTCATGTTTAAGGTATCCATATAATGCTTTTCTTTTTGCTTATTCTAGTCTAGAATGATGCACTTCCTGTTTGGTCCCCAGTACCAGTTTGGAGATTTCTTAGGACTGAAAATGGTCAAATTTACTTTTCCTTGATTTAAAAATGGGAAGAACAAGGAGAACTTGTTAGGAGCAAGCTTCAGCTTCAATTTGCTTTAGATTGGAATCTAATTTTGACATTTACAGGTTGAAACGAACAAGGTATTTCTGCGAGATACTACCATCATATCTCCCTTCTCTATTTTGCTGTTTGGTGGCTTAATTAACATTCAGCATCAGGTATTTTCTGTAATCCTTAGTACCCATAACTTCTTCATATGCTGTTAAATTTGATTGAACTGTCTTGTGGTTTGTTTCATCTTTGACTTATTGTTGGCTTACGTGTTGAATATCAAAACCATTTTAATTAAGGTCGGGGTCGTACTATGCTGTCTTTGATATCCTACAATACTAATAGTATACATGCTCTAAGATTTATACCATGTAAAGCTTTCAAAAATCAGAGTCTTTTTTGACAATGATAGTTATACCATGTAAAGCTTTCAAAAATCCCTGCTTATGGTCTGTGAAGAACCTATTAATTCCATTAAACTCTTCTTCATGACGCTCCTGGCAAGAGAAACCAACCCAGAAAATTTATACCCTATTATTATGGTATTGTTCTTGGGGCAGATTGTATTGTTCTATCTTATTCGAAACTTCGTTTAATCTGATGTTGGTTTTTAGTTTCATATTTGGGAATTAACTTTGTTTTTTCTTTTATAGTCTGGGTTGGTTACTATAGATGGGTGGCTGAAGCTGACAGCGCCTGCCCAAACTGCTGTCTTGTGTAAGGAACTTAGATCCGCTCTTCATTCAATTTTGAAGGAGCTGATTAGAAAGCCAGAGGTATGGTTGTGTTTGATTATTTGTAATTTATTTGTCTTCTTTCGATTGCTTAGAATTTGAGCTTCTGTGTATGTGAAATGCGTAGCCTAAAACAAAAGGTAAGAATAAGGTTCTTGGTGTGTATTTTCTTTCAAAATTTACTTGTGGATATTGTTGTCTTTGAATCATGTTTCTTGGTTATCTAGCCACATAGAGTTACCGCCGTATTTTTATAGTTTCTACTCTGCTTATCGTCTTTTCTTGGCAAAGCTTATGCCTGTAATGCTGCATAACTTATCATTCTTTTTTTTTCCTTATAGAATGCTACTATTGTGGGTAATGAGGTAGTCAAGTCTATGATGCATTTGTTGCTAGAAGAAGGCAAACCACTGAAATAGTTGAGCCACTATAGGTATGTGATCATACTTTGAGCTTCAATTCAGCTTGAGAATATGTGGCTTACTCGTTAAATTTTGATTTGTAGCTTCATTGTGCATGGTGGCCTTTTCGGTTACAGTGGCTAACTGTAATCAGGAGCGATACACACAGCATTAGCATCAAGAGAAACATGGTTTTATGTTAACTTGCTATTTACTGAATTGACGCCGCAAAATTGCAAGTCAGGCTGAGTACAAGAATTCACATTCTTGGCAGCATCTGAGTTCTCAAAGAAAGTTTCTTCTGTTTTTTAATACACTTAATATTAGGCTGTGCTGGCTGCTGAGTGGTATTTATTTATTTTCTGAAACGAAGAATTAAATTAATTTTTTTATCTCAAAAAAGCCTGAACAGCATGAACACTGAACAGTTAAATGAAAATTGCTAAAATTTTCATGCAAGTATAATTGACTTAAACAGTATTTAAACCAAAAACAAAAAGCACAACACTTAATATACGAAAGATGTTACAATTAAGTCATATTAGGACTTTCTGGCTAATTGATTGCCATATTTTGGGACATGTTGCCTTTGCGTTCGACAGTAAAAGTGTCTTGGATTTGTCAGGCTAGGTGCATTTTATTTGGGCATATGCTTGATACAGTTATCTGCGTTTTTTTTGAGGTGATAGACATGAAAAATTTGCCTGATTCAAGTTATTTTTAATATTTATTAGATATATTTTTCAATAGAAAATAATATCAAACTTTTTTCTTCTCAATATTTGAGTATTTGATGACAAAAATGGATGATAAGGAGATCATGTGCATATTGGTCAACAAAATTAAAAGAAAATTTTGCATGCTTTTTTAGGTAAACTTAATTGATCTTTAAAGTTGGTTGTCATAATTATATATTTGAAGCTTTATGGTAGATTCAGCAAACTTCCCTTGATTATAAAGCTAATTATTAAAATAATATTGTTTGGAAATAATTTATGAAAATACTGTTGTTTCTGCCCGTCTGGTTTTTATTTATTTATTTTTGGTCGATATCAAAAGCGTTAGTTGACGTTTTTAGTTTTAAAAACGTCAAAAAAAAAAAACAAAAAAAAAAAAAACAATGACGCTTTTACTGTAAAAGCTTTAAATGATTTGGCACTCTCAATTTGATAGTGTTAAAGCATTTGACACCTTTGTCTTTGGCGTTTAGTCAACAATGTTGGATGTTAACTTTGATTTTTCTTTTAGTTGGTTAGATTTTTTAAGATATATTTTTTCCTTTTTTTTTATTCAGTAAATGTTAAAATTTTTTTAATACATAAAAATTTATTATTTAATATAATAATTAAAAAAACTATTGGTAAATGTATTCAATTATTAAAATAACATTACATGAACACATATTACAAAAAAATTTTATTCAATTGTTAAAATATGTAATTTTTATGTTATGTTTTTGTTATTTTTTTTATTTTATGTATAAAATAACATTAACACATTATACGATAAAATTATATAAAAATAATATGAATATAATATAAAATATTAGTTAAAAGTTAAAAATAAAAATTTTACTTATTATTTTTTCATATCGTGTATTATATAATTATTCGTGACTATTTCATATTATTTTAACACAAAAAATAACACACGGTCCAACAAAAATAAGACAAGCATGGCGAGGTAAATTTTTTTAAAAAAATTAAAAATAAAATTTGTTTGTCATATTTTTGTTATTTTCTAGTGTCATTTATTTCTGTTATTTTAATACAAAAAATAACATAACTACACAACACAAAAGTGGCTTGAAAATATAACACAAGCCCGACAAAAAAATGTAAAAATAAATTTTTTTATGTTTATTGTTTTATTTTGTTGTGTTCGTATTATTTTTTATGTAATGTATATTTTATTTTTTTATATCGTATATTTTTATTATATTAATAATTGATACATTTACCAATATATTTTTTAAAATATTATATTAAATAATATATTTTTATATATTTTAAAAGTTTTTAAAAACTGAATACATTTATTATAGAATAAGAAACAAAAAAATAGACCTTAAAATAAGATCCCACCCAACTAAAAATAGTATGTTAAAGAGTCAAGTGAGCATGTTGAAAGTCCCAAACATGAAAAGTCTCAAACGTTCTGACAGTTTTGACGCTTCTTTTACGTTTTTAAGCTTAAAAAAATTAGCTGTCTCGACGTTTTTGACGTGGACAAAAAAATGCCACGTAAGAAAGATAAAGTGTTTTGATAAATTTTATAAATAATGGTGGTTTGATCAATCTACCTAAAGCTTATTTTCATATGCAGAGGCATACAAAAATAATCACATGCATACCGCATCTTAATACTGTTTTGGCGTCTTGTATCTTAGGCAATATGTATTCCGGCACTTGGGGTGTAAAATTGTGCCTAGACAGCACTGATTTTGGGAATTCAGTACACAAGTCGGGAAAAGGTAAATGGAGACATATTTATTACAAACATAAAGAGAGAGAGAGAGAGAGAGAGAGAGTTTGTCCACTTTCTTTGTGTAGGGCCTCTTCTTTTCCTCTATTTTATGGTATATCGTCCCTGCCTTTTTCATTTTCGCCTTCTCGAAAAAAAATAAATAAAATTGATTCATGGTTTTATGTGGAGGAATGACTGATAAATGTAATAATCTTAAATTACTTAAAATAAAAATTGTATTGAATCTTGAAGTATGAATCCTAAACTTGGAATCTAACCATTCTTTAGGACATAAAATAATTTTGGAGTGATAGCAAACACGAAGTAAAACGTAAGAACTCGGTTGGGGACACAAAGCCGTTGCTATCTTATCAATGTTTATGGTGACGATTCTATCTGTGGAAAATAAGAAAAAAAAATTCTAACAAAATAATGTTGGAAGTGGAACGAAATTTCCTGTTAGGAGTTTTCTAACAGGAAGTAAAACACGAAGTAAAACAATTTTGGAGTGATAGCAAACACGAAGTAAAACATAAGAACACGGCTGGGGACACAAAGCCGTTGCTATCTTATCCATGTTTATGGTGACGATTCTATCTGTGGAAAGTAAGAAAAAAAATTCTAACAAAATAATGCTGGAAGTGGAACGAAATTTCCTGTTAGGAGTTTTCTAAACTCAATGAATACGTTATGACCCCCAGAAGGTTGAAAATTATATGTTCATTCTTTCAACGAGATATCATCGAAGGATCTCAGAAACTAGTGCTTGAAAATCTTCTTCTATTTTTTGGCTTTAAACTGGATTGAAATTTATCAGTATCAGATCCACAGGGTCTTGATTCTTGATTGCAATTGCCGTTAAATTTTGGTCGAAAGTCCTAGATTGGGCTACCTTCGCAAATAATTACAACGATACTTCGGCAGGGAATTTCTAAGGGCGGCCAGCATAAGCCGTTGCAGAAGCGGAGTTCGAACATGTTATCGGGGGAGGCTTATGGTCACGAGTGAAGTGGGCAAAGCACGAGAAGCCTCCACCTTTGAGTCGTCCACCTCTGAGTCCTCCTTTTTAATTCTCGTTTTTTCTCTTTTCCTTCAACTTTACTGGGTCTTGTGATTGCAAGAAGAAAAAATCAAAGGCTGCTGAGAAATGGAAATATAGAAACTGAGCAACCTGATGAGGAACAGCAGATGCTGATCAGAAATGCTACTGCTGCTGATCAGCTTGTTGTATGTCAGCAAAACCAGTTTGAGGTCGAAGCAAGTCATGATCAGGCACACCAAAGGCGACAGGTTCAAATTTAACCCATACAAATTATGTTTTCTACTATACAATGCACATACATGCAATTATGAAGCTATATTATCTCTTCCAAGACAAATACTATTTTTTTTTCTTTTCTTGTAGTGCAATTTTGGGATAAGTCTTGCCTTCGTGAACTGCTCTCTAGAGATTCCTTCCGCTGTTTTAGACCAGCTGGCAACGGAGAAAAAGCCTATTTATATTCTCATTATGATGTTATTTTCCTTCACGTCAATGCTCCTTTGCTT
>JBBYHO010000001.1:3667856-3686916 GCA_038382025.1 Adansonia gregorii | reverse complement strand
TTATTATTATTATTATTATTATTATTATTATTATTGGGAAAATAAATTTGTAATATTGAATTGAAATTACTTTTACTCGTTATTAATAATGAAATGTGACTCTATTTTTTATTTGGAGGTTATTTTATAATAAAAGGTGAGCAAACAAATTAAGAATCTATAAATCTGTGTAACCTTCCAACAAAAGTAAACTTTAAATATTTTTGGGCCTCTCAATTTGGTTCCGGTAATATATTTTCTTAAACCATTCTTTTGTTTTCATTCTTCCATATGTGTAACTTTTGCTATGATGGGTATTTTTAAACTTATGAAATTATTTAAATAAATTTTTATTATACAATAAATAGTAAAAATGACAAAATTAAGACGTTTTCCTTTTCCCACAAGCATTTGGGAGATTTTAAAATTATTGTCACAAGATGAGTTGATTCTAAACTAATATAAAAGCACATATAACAATATATACATACTAAAATAATTAAAACTACTTAAAAAATAAAAATATTTTATCAAAACATAAAAGTAAATAATAAATAGCAAGGTTACAAATATGTCAACATTAATTTAATTTGTCTATTTTATTCTATTGATCACATAAACAATGCTCGATTTTGAGGTGTGACATTCTCTATTCCTGATGAAAATTAATAAATAAATAAGCAAACTAGGGAGAAGAGGAAGATGACAACGAATCACTATTTGCCAGGTGTGAGAGGGTAGCCAATTCCATGCCTCCTGGTTGGAAAAACCACAAATAACAAGCTGCAAATAAGCCCAATTCCAACTGGTGCGATGTTCAAAACCTCCTGAGTTTCATGTTTAGGTGTTGGGTAGAAGCAGTTCAACACATTCTTGTCCCTCAAAGCCACAGCACCAAACACAAGGACGGACAAAACTGCGTGAACTCCATCAATAAACTTGATTCTGTACTTTCTCAAATCAGGCAGCCCTGATCCCGTTGGATTAGGATAGTCAAACAGGAACATCCCTTTGAATGTTGCAAAACCATAATAAACTTGTCCATCTGATGACTTAACGCTGTCCGTGAAGGAAGCAAGAAAACAGGAAAGGGCTAGCAGGAAGAGGAGGATGAGCGTCATGGGGCGAGTAGCGGAATCACACGATCCATT
This sequence comes from Adansonia gregorii, assembly GCA_038382025.1. NCBI lineage: Eukaryota > Viridiplantae > Streptophyta > Magnoliopsida > Malvales > Malvaceae > Adansonia > Adansonia gregorii. The sequence goes on along the minus strand of JBBYHO010000001.1, from coordinate 3,685,786 downwards.
GTTGGTGAAAATTGGCATGAGGAGTTGGAAGGCTAGGAGAGTGCCTGTAGGAAGAAGGTTGGCTAAGTTTGCCGTGCTTGTTAAGGTTTGCGAGATCGCCCGTTGAGATAAAGTAGGTGGCCTTGATGGGGACTTTGGTGTTTCAGGCTCATGGTTGGTGCTGCTTGCTGTTGTTGTTGCTGTTGCTGTTGTTGCCTCTGAGGATCGAGATGGTTGCCTGGAAACAACGGCTCTTGGCCTCAGAGATGCTTCGGACATCGCTTCAAATCAAGAAAATTTTCAACCTAAACTGGTGTTACGTTGGTTGTTACGATGGAGATACTTATCGAAGACTTTGTTACCCGAAAGAAAGTCTTGGCCTTGGAGTGGGTGGAGACGGCTGAAATGTGGGAGTTTAAGAAGGGGTGGTAGCTTGCTAGTTGCTAATATAAAAGTGGTGTTTATGTGTGCTGCTGCTTGCTTAACCTTTTTTAAACGGGAGTTTCTATGGAATTTCGTATTTGTTCAACGCGTAGACACATAAGCGGCTCCAATGGCCATGTGCTGTTATGTCATATTTAAATTCATTTTCATCAATTAATTGGTTGATGTCAAGTTATAATAAACTGTATACATAATAGTAACGTCAATGAACATCAAAATTGACATATTCTCCTAAGAAGAGACAGATTTCCTAAACCCCAAGCATAAGGAACCTTACGGTACACGTCCAATGATGTGGCCAGAAATTGGGATATAGCTTCTAGATTTTGATTAAGCTTCGAAACTAAATTGGGTTTTGCATGTAATTTTTGTTTCGGCCAACAAAAACTCTTGAATGTGACTTTCATGCTGTTTCTAATTGGAGGCTGTTTTCGGGTTGGACTCTTGCTTTTTAGCATCGTATTCCTTCATTTTAATAAGATGAGTTTGTAAGAGGGATTACATTCCTCCTATTATTTTTTTTTGCGTTAATTTTAATTATAGTTATATAGTATCTTTTGGATAATTAATTATAGTTATATCGTTGTTCTTTAATAGTTCAATATCGTTCAGAGACTTGAAACAAGTTTTTGCACGTTAATTGTCATTGAAATCAATTAAAATTTGCACTATTTTGCTTTTATATGTACAATTTTAAGCAATTCTTAATTTCGGTAATTAGTTATCCAATTCCATCTATTTAATGTACACACAAATACTAGTAATATATGAACTGTATAAATTATATCCAATCATTACATCAATATATTATTTAAAATAATATTAAAAATTATCTTTAAATTAATATTTCAATTAAATTTTTATAAAAATTTTATTATATAAATAATAATTTGAGTTTGATCAAATCAATCTAATGTTAACTTAAATTTTTTATTAAACTCAATCTGATATAAATCAAACATGTTGACTTAAATAAACAATATCATTCATGAGCAAATTTACTTGAAACAAGTATTTGATCAAGGAAATTACCAACAGTAACAATTAAAAATTCATGCTGGTTAAAATCGAATAATTAAGTGGTGCTGGGGACTAAAGTGAAAAGTCAAAAGAAATGAGAAAATATCCAGGCGCAAGAGCAACTAAGCTACGGCTACGACAAATTTGTCATGCGGCCTTCCCTTCGGATTTCCTGACGCTTCTGATTTCGTCCTAAGCCGCCGATCAACAAAATCATTTGATTTCAGTTTTTAGTTTCTGCCGAATTGAACATGGAAACCTAAAACAGAAGGTAACACTTTTTATTTGATTTTATGTATTTTCAAACAATTGTTTGTAACTTCTTTTGACATTGTATATTGCTTGTCTTGAACTCCAATTCCGAGACTGGAACTAGAATTTTACCCGTAATTAACAAGAAAGAAGTACCTAATTTATATTTTCTATTACTATTTGTTAAAATGTAGTTTTTTTTTTTCTAAAAATTTATTTAATGTTTATTTCTTTAGAGATTACAGGCTTTCAGCTTTTGAAGGAGTTGAAGGCACAGATTACAAGGATGAATAGCCAAGAAGAAGCTTTCATGGATTTTGTTAATCGAAATGCTGATGTAAATTATGGTGTTTATGAATCTGATGATGATGAATCTGCTAGTGAAAACACTTTATCTGCATCTTCAAGTGGGAGTGATGAAGATCGTAATTCTGATGACTCATCCATTGATTGGGCACTTAGGAAAGGGAAACAAAAACGTAGATATCGAAACAGAGGCAGAAGTTTAAAGGTTAAGTCACGATACAGTAAGAAAGACTTGCAGCTGGCCTTGATGGTAACCGAAAATTGCCCTTTGTTCCTCACTTTGATTTGAAAGGCAGCTTAATGCATTCGTATGTATTGTTATTTTCATCCTTGTTGATTGTTTGCTTAGGTGATAAAGAAAGTTATGAAAATGGATGAGGCTCAACCTTTCAATGCCCTTTTGATGCTATTGCTTTTGGAATACCTGTAAGTTACATTCTTGTTATTTTTTTTTTAAATTATGCTTACATTTTGACTTTGTATGAAGCTTAACTATCAGCACGCTAAGATAATGCTCATGGGTTGTGGCTCTACCAGCATGTTGTCTGATAGCTATGTCCTTGAGTTATTTACTTGATTGTTTGTAAGGAGAATTTTCCAGATGGGTATTTTGTGTAGTTGGATTGCGTGTCATGTTGTTTGTAACTTTATTTTGGCCTTGAGACTGGATTAATAAGAAGATAAACGGTTTGATTATCGATGCCTACCTGCTAAGTGCTAGTGATCCATAAGAGTTTATATGATACAGATTAGAAAATGAAAGCTCTTGTAGATTTCAGGCAACATCTGTCTAATTTTTAATGAGTTTTATGACTTAAAGAAGAGTTAACTGTATGGCCTATGTTTTCCCTTTCAAGTTTACATTGTATTTCCGTCTTGCCTTCTAAACAGTTTGATGCACATGGCAGTGTTCTTGTTGTTCTATTATGTTGCTAAAAAATATTCAAAATGATAGTACTGCTTACCAGAAGGTTATAATTATTGTTTGCTAAATCATTGCCATGCACAATTGTATGAAAAATAATGTGAGATTGCTTTCTTATAATCAAGTTATTGACATGGATGATACCTTTTCTCCCTCCCTCTCCTTGGTGTGGATCTGAATGGAAGCAGAATTATCTTGATGTCATTGATACACCAATGGATTTTGGTACAATTTGGAGTAATCTGCACAATGGCGTTAAGTACATGAACTCAGAGGATGTATATGTAGTTGTGAAATGCATTTGGGAGAATTGTTGGAAGTACTCAAAGAAGGGTGATTATACATTTTATCTAATGAAGCATGTGAAGAATAAGTTTGTAAAGTACTAGACAGAAATGGGCTTGTACAGTGAATCTCCACAGAAAATTAGCAGTATGGTTTGCCCCTTTCTCAGTTTGCTTTCTTGTTTGCTTTCTTTTATTTTCTTCACTATGTCAACAAGTTGGCTACAATGGTTGTAATCTGTTCTCTTATCTTTCCTTAATCGTGAAATCAGAGAAAAATAGTGCAGCCAAATGTAGTGATTGAATTTTTATAATTCATTGCTATTTGATTGATATATATATTTTTTGGTTAAATATCCTGTCGAAGTTTATGTCAATAAATGAATTGTAACAAAGTTTATGGTTTCTGTAGCCAAAAAAGGTTCAACTAGTAGGACTTATAGTTGCCTGTCCCTTGTGAACATACCTGAGCCTTTAGTTAGATCTCTATGTTTTGTTGATTTTTAATCTCCTATGCACCGAAGGACTAAGGTTGATCATTTGGTTTTAGATTATGTAGTCATTATTGATTATGTTCCTTTTTGTAAGATATTCAACCTTACTTTCTGCAACAGACATTTCAAAGAGACAAAGCCAATGTGAGCCTGCACATCTTCCATCCAGCAGTTACCATCATGATCGCTCAAAGCAGCCTCCGCATAGAGACATCTGGCCACAGTTATCCCTGTTGCAACAGTCAGTCTATAGGCATCCTTATTAGTTGGAGCAGCCTCAGCTTCAGTCCAACTATAATCCCCTGCAGTTCTCCCAGTTGCAGACGGGCACTTATGGAAGTAGTGCTGGTATACGATGTGTCATTCATCATATTTTATATTCATAAAATGTTATTGTTGAAATATCATTTTGTAATTCTTGCTACATGTGTGACTTATGTATCATTGGTTTTTGTACCTTGCTGATAGTCATGAAGAACAATAAATGTGTACCTAGCTGCCTGGTGAGTCCCACGATCGGCAGTACCAGCGAACCTGAGCCCCAGCAGACCCACTTGAGGGGGGGACAACCCAATTGTATGCAGCAGCCTGAACAGAGCACGAGCCAGCAGCAACCCCGTCAAATTCAGGCTACAAGAGATATTGGTAATGTAATAATTCACTATAATATTGCTTCACATTCTTCATATCTTCCCTTAATGATGCTTTGAGTATGCAATGCTGATAACATTTTCACTTGTTCTTTCTTTAGTTCTGCTGGTGCTTCATCCAGGTCTTTTACCTTGATACTAGTCGTATATGCTTTCTAAGTGATATATAAAAGATCCAACTTACTGTTAATATTGCTGTAGGATATTTAGTTTTCTTTATTTAGTTATATATCTAACTGTTTCTTAGGTGGGAGGTTAGCACTTGGCTCATGCAATTGCACCATGAAATGAGATTGATCTTATGCCTTGGTTCTATGAACCCCGTGTTATCGGGCCCAGCTACCTGCGCTTCCTTAGACTGCTTGAACCATGATCATTCAAACAAACCATAGTAGCCTGGACTAACCTGGCTACCCATCCTCTCTAACCTTATTCTATTGTAGATATTGGTAGTAAGGCTGCAGGTCTTCATTATTTTGTAGATGAATTTTCTTTCTAGTATATATTAAGATCTCGCTTTTTGTTTTGGTGGTTGTAAAAGTTCTGATTGCAAGAATGACAGATAATAACAATAGCACTGGTGAGATCCTTATAGATTTGTTGGATCATGTGTGTAGCTTTAGGTTGAGTGCTATTTTTTTTGTTCCAGTCACTCTCAAAATTACATTGCTACACATAATTTATTGGGATCTTTCTACTATTTAGATAACTCATGCTAGGTAGCTATTCTTTTACCTTTTTTTATGTTAATACCTTTTTTTTTTGCACATGACAATCACATTTGTTACCTGCAGAGTCCGTGAGGGATGGTAATTTTGCTTGCAAGGGCGTCGTATTTCCCACGACCAACAATCGCAGCCAAGAACATGAGGTTCAGTCAGGTCCCAGCCATCCACAAACCAAACTGCCCTCGGCAGGCCCGAACCAGCCCTCCGCAAGCCAGGATGAGTCTTATGAGTCACAGATGCCCAGACGGAATGAAAACGTAAAGAGGAAGACTCGAGTTAGGAAACAACATATGAAGAGGAAAACTCCAGTTCCATCTTGGGACTATAGCTTGCAGGATTCACCCAATGGTGAGCCGATATTTATCCCCATAAACAAGGTGGGACAGGCTGTTGGGCCCAAGGCAACCATGCTAAGCAACTTCCTGGGAAAAGTAGCAAGCGATGGTCATTTGGCACCCCTTATGCCACTTGGAGGAAGATGCCTGACGAAGTGAAAGAAGAAATGTGGCTGCTTGTCCAGGTAGCGGAGAACGTTAATTATGTTTCGAACTTTTTTATTGTTTTCTTTCAGTACATGATCTATTTGCTTTCCCTTTTTGCTATAGTCAAAGTTCGACATTGATGCAAGGAGTAAGAGTTGGGTCTTGAAGACTACCGGGAGAAGATGGAAAGACTAGAAGGCAAAATTAAAGGCTGACCACTATTATCCTCATAAGACTGATGAAGAGCGGTTGAAGGACTGTCATCCAAGAGTCCTTCCAGACCAGTGGCGGATCCTTATTTCATATTGGAACTCTGACAAGGTGAAGGTAATGCTGAGTGACGAATATAACTTACATTTAACAGATAAAATGAGAGGATTTATTAGTAGTCCTATTTTCATTGTATTTTTATGTAGAAATGAGACATGATGCTTACACATGCCATTTGTAGTTTTACTGTGCTAAAAACAAGGCAAGCGCTGCAAAACAGAAGGGTTTCCACACTGCAGGCAGTAAGAGCTTTGCAAGGATACGGGAGGAAGAGGCAACTTCTGCATACTAACACACATAGATTTATATACCCATACACACTTGTGTTCAGATGGTCATATTTGATGTATTCTGAAGAATATACGCATATTTTCTTAATAGAGAATATGCAAACCGTAATGCATTAATTTTTGTTATTAATATAAAAAGAGAAGGCAAAGAGGCCCAACGGACAGGAGCCAACTAGAGCAGAGCTATATATATTAACCCATACACATAAGAATGGGCAGCCTGTGGATGATGCAGCAGCAGCAATAATTGTACGTTAATAAAATGTTCTATGAAACTTAGTATGTATTTTCAATTTTTGGTAAAGTACATATGCATCGTACAAATACCCTGGATTTTCACCAGATTCAAAACTCCGTGAACAAGCAGCTCAGAGACAGACAGTCTCAAGCGACAGCAATGACTCTCACGACACCTTCTATCAAGTTATGGGATCAGTAAAAGGTGGTCATGTGCGTACTTATGGTTTGGGCCCCACCCCTGGTGAACTGTGGGGCCAAAAATATGTCTGTCAAAAGAGGAGAATATCAGCTACTGAATTGGAAAGCAGGTTGTTGGATAGAATGGAGGCGATGGACCGAAAATATGCGCGTATAGAAACACAGATAAATAGGTTGACTTCAACAATGCAAAAATATCTTGCCAACATAGGTGCATCATCCATGAGTTTGGGTTCAAATCAGGTAACAATTAGATTTACATGGATTTCGTTTTCAATGTATTTCTTTATACATATACATACATATATGCATAGTATTTGTGTAGTTGTACATGCCTTTCTTCATTATGCATAACGGATTCTTGATACTTCTTATGGGGATCCAATCCAGCCACATGTAGATGCTTCTTCATCTAATTGTGCAGTTCAATCTTACGAGGTGAAAATGTTTCTCTCAAGGAATATTTTTCTATATCTTTTTTCTCCTTCACTGTTATTAGCGGGCTTGCAATGTGAGGATGGAATAAATTGAGAATATTTCTGTAAATTAATTCATTCATTCAATTGTTACGTTGCAAGATGGTTTCAAGTCGACATAGGTTGATATTTGAAGTTTATTCTTGGACTGCATTATATTTTCACTGGGTTGTATATGGGTTCTAGTTACAACTGTGTGCAAGTGAGACGGAATTTGGGAAGTCAGTGATAAGTAATTTGATCTGAAGTCCCAAAAGGAGAAAGATCCTGATAAAATTTTCTCTTTCTATTTTGCCATATCCAGGCTGCAAGCAGAGCCAGAGAAGACTGATCCTTAATCAACTGTTCTACTATTGTTCTGCATTGCAGACAGGCCTTGTTTAGGCAACGCATCATCTCCAGAAACATGTGTTACCTTATATGTAATGTAGAGTTACTGTTGTATGAACAGTGATTTCGTGAGAGACTTTTACCATTTATAGAAATGAAAATATACTATTTTTAGTTATATTCTAAAGCAGAAGGCTGAGACGATGAAAGTAGCATAGATCAATGCAAAATCTAAGCCGCCATATTCTCGAGGACTGGTAGTTGGTGGTGGAGAGAGGAAGGGAACAGAGGGAATTATATTTGATATTGTGCGGATGGAAGGCATGCTTGCTTGGCAGTGTTAGTAGAGTACCCCTCTTGGGACAGTAGGCAAGTTTAGTTGGTAATGCTAGGTTAGGAAGTGGAGGCAGTGAGCCGGGCTTAGGTAGTGTTGGCTGGGTGGGTGATAGGCAAAGTTGGTATTTTGTAGGCTGTAAAATTGTTGGAATAGATGGGAATGGTGGGAGCCCTGATCTTGGCAAATTTCCGCATTGGAGGTAGAGGTGGAGGTGGTAATTGCTAAAGACGACGAGCTGCTAGGCCAACGTTAATGTTGGAAAATGCCAGCGGCATGAAGAAGGCGGCTCAAATGAAGCAAATTCAAAGTGGCCATTACTAGTAATTCAAATGTATGAAACAAAGAGTGGAATTTCTAACAGATGAACAAAGCCGAATGTTTTGGATGTTTAGTTTGTTGAAAACTGCAAAGATTGAATTGCGTCCAACATAATTAATAAATGTTGAACGAAAGGCCACAGGGACGCCAAAGGCCCTTGGATGGTTTTTTCTCTTTTTTTTTAAATACACAAGGAAAAGCTCCATAATGTTACTCCATAATGTTACTTCGTAATTTTAGCATGCGAAGTAATTATGAGGCAGTCAAACTACCTAGAATTAAAATTCTTAATTAAGTGAATATGTACAGTGAGGCCTCCATATGATGCAAACAACCAGCATGCCTCAAAATGTGACGATTAAACATCAAAGAAAACTCATATGCGTGTACAAAAGTTCCTCCTACGTCTCCATTACTTTTAGTCAAAAAGGTCAAGCAAATAATAAGGAAACAAACCTCGACATTTTCAAGTACAACGTAGAAAATGATATTCAGAAAAAGAAGATTAAAAATATTCATGTGTAGATAATCACCGATTCACCAGGTTTCCTTTTGCTTATGCGTTCCACATCTACATAGCAAGCATTTGATAAGGCATGTACACCAGCATCCTAAAATAAGAAGAAGAAAAAAAAAACAACTTTGTGACATTCTAAATAAAACAAAACATGCAATAGCAAACAAGGCATGTGGTAATCGAATTATTTGTCAAACCCAAGCAAATTAAAGTTTGAAGAATATAGAAAATTATCACCCCAAGTAAAATTCTTGCTAATAATATCGACAGTTACACTTCAAAAAGATTCTTGAAAAAACCAATCACTAGAACCAAGCTGTCCGCATATGCAGCGTAATTTATGAAAGTAATCCTCAAACTACATGCATAATTAGCAATGAAAAAGATGATTAAAGATTATAGAACAAAGTAGCAAGCATAAGGATGAAGACTTACAGCTCGACTTGAGCAGAAAATCGAAGCTGTCTGACAAGTAAATTTATGACAAGCCTCCTATAAAACAGCGTCACCAAACAGACGCCAAGATACTATCTCTAATACGCCAACGACTCTGGGGCAATTGGCTCCTGCTGCGAGCCAGAGAAGTAAGTCCCAATGTACTCAATAGCAAGTAAATAGCGTTAGACCCTAGGATTCCTGCTCATGCTTGATGCTTGTTGTGGTTCATCTTCTATTTCTTCCAGCTCGTATTGATCTCGGGTTTTAGGTGTTTTCGAAGGTCTGGATGATTCAGGTATTGTGTTCAGGGAGTGCTCGAAATTTTCCATCATTTGATTTAGTTTTTTCCGTCAGTTTCTCAGCCTCCATACAACCCTTCCGAAAGATAAAATGTTATGAATTTAAAAGGGGTTTTAAGTGACTTGGGAAGTGGTTGGACCCGAATTTATTCGGTTCCAATTTAAACCAGGGCAGCCTCCTTCGCCGGCAAGTTGTTTTGTTGAGGAAAATTAGGGGCTTTAAGGATTTTCTTTCAACTTTGGGGGAATTTACCGCTGATTTATGATTCTAAATTTGTAATAATATCAACAACAATATTGTCTCTTTTAAGCACATAATACAGATATACTGAATCATTTGAAGGATCTGGCCGAAACAAAATAAAAGAAAAAACCTTTCCTTTTAAGAAAAAAATGTATGACCAATTGAAGAAAAGTATACAATATGCACAATTACAAGTTCCAAACCTTGAATAAATTATACCACGATTCGACGATTAAATTTGTTTTGATGTATAGCAAAAAGAAACGACAATACCGCTGAGCTAATCTATCTTCTAATCAGATAGCAATCTTCATATTTATAACCGCTTATTATTTAATTTTAAGGAACAGAATGATGATTCGACGAGCAAACAAATTAATTCAAACTAAAAACCCAAATCATTTATTAAAAAAAAAACGAAAGACAAATATAGAAAAAAAAAAGTAAGAAAACGATAGCCTAGCTGATCTTATCATCTTAACTAACAACTGACTGTATACAGCTGAATAGCGGCTATGCTGCAGGGACGGAAGGAAACGAGCTTTCTATTGGGTTGTTTATTACAGCAATGGTTTTCTCCAACTGCTGCCATTAAGGGAGAGATTTTGGGTTAGATTGACGACCAGGGATGTTGCATCAGTACTTTTCGTGGTCCTCCTCAGCCTCAAGTCTTCTTCCACTTTTCTGTCTCCTTCTGTTTGATTCTGGATATAAAGAGATTTAACCCCCCAACATTGAATTAAACTATCAAATCTTAAGAGACTACAAATTTGATGCTGAGGGACTATTTATGCAAAGTTAAGTTCGGGGCCAGAAAGATGTGCAAATGACTATTAACATGATTCCCATTAATTATAAAGTTGTAAATCACAACGGCCATAAAGGAGAGATTAGCTTTGGTGCCAGCAATTTTAACACCACATATTGGTTGCAAAAACAATGATATGTGTGTGTGTGTGTGTGAGAGAGAGAGAGAGAGAGACAGACAGACAGACAGAGAGAGAGAGCAAGAGAAAGAGAAAGAGAAAGAGAGCTCACAGTTAAATCATCTTCCTTGTATCGAAGAGGACTTGGCTGATAATTCTTTTTCGAGTTGACAGTCTTCTCTCTATTTCCATAAAACCCGAAGTCATCTAACAATGATGTCTTTGCTGTAACTTTAAAAATGTTGAGCATTTCTAAACCTTGCTTGAGACCAATCTGCGAATTGCAAAAAGTATACTATTAGTCTTTATCAATAACATACTGCATATCAGTCACTCGTATCTCCAATTTCAGACGCATGTTAAGGAACAGGTCAAGAGGGAGGAAGCCAAGAGAAAACGGAAGAGAAGGGTTCATATGTCTATGTAACCATTAGCATGCACCTTCTGTTACATACTCGCTTTCTCCCAAATATATTATTCCATAACACATCAAAGCAAGAAACTCAACTCATAAACGTCAATGACTTTCAACATACGCAAGCAATCGTACACATAACATGTTGTCAAGCAAGATAAGTAACCAAAATACCTCGAGTGTCCCTGCTATAAGTTACAGCTCTGTTATCATTGTTTTCTAGGATTTTGTGGAACAATTCCTTGTTAGGGATATCTTTTATAGCATGCCACTTAACACGGAAGAAACCATTCCACTTGTCCAGTTGCCAGAAGTCCATATCTTTATCGAAGTCCACCTTCCCAATCATCTCCGCTGAGCCAACGAACTGTCCACTTCCGTTAACCTGAAATTACAACTTCAAGAAGAACATAACAATTCACAATAATCCCATAGTAGTAATCTGCCTGAGTGTCTACAATAAATAAATAACATATGATACCCTGCATCTTGAAGTAACCAAGTAAGTGCTACACTTTATAATTTATGTATTTATATTATATTTATGTATCTTATTTAGTCATAATTGTATTTAAAGTATTTTATATTTATATAAATTTTGATATATTCATAATTCATATTATAATTAGACATATATTTGTATTATATTTTAATTACTTTATATATATATATATATCATATTTATAAAATCATATGACATTTTGGAAAATTTTTTGGGTGATTATTTCTAAGTGTGAACTAGGATGGCGGTACGGTGCAATACAATTTGTTTGATTTATTTTATCTATATTATTTTATATAATGAGATTAATTGAGTTTGGTGTCACTTCTAATATTGATATAATATATGTTAACTGTAAATATATTATTATGCTGAAGCAAAAATTGTCGAATTACGCCCATTATGAGATACCGTACACTTTAGAGAAATATATAAAATATCCTCACAATTTTATTTTTTTCAAAAAATTATCACAATAAAAAAAAATTGATCTTTACTTTATAAGCTATAGTCTATATTCTTAATTAATCGATATAAAATTGCTATTTCTCCTGTAAATTATTATACACTATATTTTTTTTGTTGAAACCATTTTTAACTTCACATCTATTATTTTATTGAAATTTAATTGTACGCTTTTTTAATTTATTTTTCTACTCATTTTTAATTTTTATTGTTGAAACGCAAAATGCATGTTCTACAAGATCTAATTTATATTTAGAGGATTTGACGATGGGCTAACCCAATAAGTAAATGCAGTGTCTACTTTCAAAGATGGCCCTTCGAAACACAAACACGGAGTGAAAATTGAAGAAATGCCAAATCTAAGGGTATGTTTTAGTTACAAACGTCAAAATACACGCAATGAACATAACGCATGAATGATAGGCGTTAAATTTCAAAGAAAGGAGATGATTAAGAAGGGTAGGAAACATGTTAATTAATTGATCATTATGAAATTAGAGCCCGACATGAACTAAACATAAACATAAATAAATAAATGAAAGCTTATAGTATCTTGTTTTTTGGACCAAACAAAATAAAACCTAAACCATCTATATAATATATCTCACTACGATGAAATTTAGTTGTTTCTTCTACCATATATACTGCGTCGTTACGTCCAATCCGTAGCATGCATAAAATATAATTAATGAAAGAGGATAACAAAAGGACAAGTCTAGTCTAATAAGGAATCAATTGAAATTTGACCTAAGAAAAAGGTGGATGCATCATTCAAACATATATAGGGTTTGATATATCAGAAAAACCTAGAAAGCAAGGAAGGTCTACCGCAGAGTAGCTCGCTCAGAAAACCAGAACTAACCCCCCCCCCCCCCAACAAAGTATTTGACATTATGGGATATATAGATTGACCTTTGCCAATATCTTGTGGGTTATATCATCATCGTGGCATTGCTCCAAATCCATCTCATCTAATAACAACAATATTCAACCAACACGTATAATGTTTTTAAGTGACATCTTTTAAAATTTTACCAAGGTTTGTATTTTGCATTCATGGAATATATATATATATATAAAATAAAATTAATAACTAGACACTCACCGTCATTATATAAACCTGGAAGCTTGAATCACTTTGGGGTAGTCTTGAGGTGCAGCGGTGCTTGGCGCTTCTTATGTTTTAGGATGGTGCTGGATGCCATCATCTTTTTGCTGCTGATTTAGGTTGTTAATTGGCTTTGGCTTTGGCTTTGGCCTTGCTTCGGATATTTCACTATCCAATTTCATATTATTTTTTTCCTCTGACTTCTTCGCCTTTGATTTTGTAACTGATTATGTTCTGCCATGTGCAGTAGTACTATTGTTCTTTGATGATTCCTGAATGTAAAAATTTTTTAGTAAAAAAAAAAATTAATTCTTAGAAAAAGGTTGAAACTGATTGAAAATTTTGAACTTGTCTTACAAAATCAAGCAAGACTATAGTGTCATGATCTCTAGGGTTACAACAGCAGTCTTTGATATGGGAGTCGATTTTACAACATGATGACCAGCAACTCCTCAGCTTGTAGGAAATAATATCAATGCCTATTTCGCACTACTGTACAGTATGCGCCGCCTCACTTCAAAACACTGACACTAGCACTAGGCCTTAGGTCGTGGGGGTCCATTTCCTTTCAGTTCGCTAGATCTGCTGTCCTTCATATGTTTCAACACCAAGGGTTAGCTTCTGTTTTTATTTTACGGTTTTCAGTTTACAATTATCTTATTGATTATTTCCGAAAAAGATTTTTATGATGCTTCAAATGAATCTATCATGATTCAAAACTTCAAACCACACTCATTATGATTTTGATTAAGCTAAAAATAGAACAATTTTTTGTTTGACCGAGGGATTACTTTTAAAAGATTTATTTTTTTATTAAGGTCATATTTTATGGTTACGATTTTATTGTATATGCCTTTTTTATTTTATTGAAAATCGAGGCTGGTTGTGGGAAAGGAGGGATTCGAACCTCAGATACCGTGATTCATAACCCCGTGCTTTAATCCTCTAAGCTACAGGTCTCACTTTGTCTCTACCGGATTTGCTTCTAAAGCAAAAAAAACTTCTCTTCCAAGCCATTTCAGGTTAAGAAGATGTGCATTCCGAGGTGTGAAGTGGGAGGAGGAGATTTCATAATTGGAGTTTTGAATAAGACGACCTTTTCATTTGTATATTGCTTCTGTTGCTAGCTTGAATTAGTTGTTACTTGTTAGTTGTAATTCTTAGGTCTTTATGGTGCTTTGGGTAATTGTCCTGGTCGAAGTCTTCTGATGCTCAATTTAGGATTTTGGTTGATGTTTTGCTTTTCATATGATTTCACGATCTTACCTTGACTTTGATTAATTGGTCAATCAATGTATGTTTCAAATATTTTCCATCTCCCGTATCATGCCTATGCCGTTAGTTCATAGCTTACTTTGGTGGCTTGAATCCATTAACATTATCCTCAGGCTTAGGTTAAAAACGGGAATTTTGCGGCGTGTTTATTACTGAAGAAACATGTCTCATCGCAAGTTTGAGCATCCAAGGCATGGCTCATTGGGTTTTCTCCCAAGCAAAAGAGCCTCCCGCCACGGAGGAAAAGTTGTTTTTTTTTTCCCGTATTCCCTTTAAATTGTCTATTTATTTTCTAGTAAAATTGTTGGATCACCCTATTGTTCAACTGCCTTATTGAGTCAATTGAATTAGCTGTCTCAGTTGAATCCTGTTTAGTCTAATAGTTTGTTTTTAAATTTCTTTCTAATCCCCGAGGTTGTAATTGCTAATAATAGCGTCTCTTTTGTTATGGTGTTCAGCATGTCAATTTGATTGGAATGGCTGACTTGTTTAGTTTGTCATGTTTTAGCATGTTCAGAGTGTATCTAAATTCTGCTTGTGTTTAATTAAAATTTGCTTCTGATTTTTGTTGCCTCTGTTATGTTTGTTCAGTGAAGGCTTTCCCAAAAGATGATCCTACTGAGCCTTGCAGATTAACTGCATTCTTGGGATATAAAGCTGCGATGACCCATATTATGAGGGAAGTTGAAAAGCCTGGATCAAGTAGGTTTTTGTTTCTACGACTTGTATGGTTGGTTAATTGTGGAATAGTAGATAGTGTGCTGCTGATATACCTTGTTTAAGAAATAATACACAATGTTTGGGTGGATAGCTTAATGTATTTTATGTACTTTTCTTCCAGAGCTTCACAAGAAGGAGACTTGTGAAGCAGTTACTATCATTGAGACACCACCCATGGTTGTTGGGGTTGTTGTATATGTCAAAACACCCTCTGATCTTCGTACTTTGGGCACTGTGTGGGCTCAGCATCTGAGTGAAGAGGTGAAACGAAGGTTCTGTAAGCATTGGTGCAAGTCTAAGAAGAAGGCTTTCACCAAGTACTCTAAAAAGTTTGAAACTGAAGATGGTAAAAAGGACATTCAGTTGCAGCTCGAAAAATTGAAAAAATATTGTACTGTAATTCATGTTTTGGCCCACACTCGGCTATTTCCCCCTGACACATTTCTACATTTGTAACTATGTTTAAGTCCTTCCAATTTTGATAATTGAAATTTTTTAAATAACATGTTTCTCTGATCTGTGATATATTTTTTTTAGATAAGAAAAAAAGAAGGGTTTGAAGCAGAAGAAGGCTCATTTAATGGAGATCCAAGTCAAGGGTGGAACTATTGCGCAGAAAGTTGACTTTGCTTAGTTCCAGAAAGATGAGATGATTGATATTATTGGGGTGACCAAAGGTATGTGTCATACGTCTCCCACTTAAGACTCATCGTGATCTTCGCAAGGTTGCTTGTATTGGTGCATGGCATCCAGCAAGGGTTTCGTTCACTGTTGCCAGGGCTGGCCAAAATGGCTACGATCACCACACTGAGATGAACAGGAAAGTTTACGAGCTGGGGAAGGCTGGCCATGAGTCGCATTCTGCCGTGACTGACTATGACAGGTTAGCCAACCGTCTCTTCCTCAGGGGTTGCTTTTCCATATTTTTTTTAATGGTAATGATTGCAACTGAGGGGAGGTTTAATTGTTCTTTCGCCGTTTGTTTTCTCCTAATTTTCGGGACAGAGAAGGGTATTACCCCAATGGTTGGATTCCCCCATTATGGTGTGGTGAAAGGGGATTATTTGCAGATAAAAGGGTGTTGTGTTGGGCCAAAGAAACGTGTTGTGACTTTGAGGCAATCCCTGTTGCATCAAACTTCCAGGGTTGCCCTTGAGGAGATGAAGCTGAAGTTCATTGATACATCATCCAAAGTTTGGGCATGGTCGCTTCCAGACAACACAAGAAAAGGCCAAAGTTCTACAGGAAGCTAAAGGCTTGACAGGGTAGTCTTTGTCAAGGAGGGATTGTCTCGTTATATACAATCTTTTACTTGTTATTTTCTGATTTCCTGCAACTTTGACTTTTATTTGACTTGGTTGGTACCGATTTGTTTCTGTAGTTTTCTACCACCATGATTTTGACAATAATTTTCTTTTATTATCAATGAGTTTCGTGCCCAAATTTGATGCCTTGATATAGGAGTATACATACAGTCGTACTCGCCTAAACTTTGTCTTCAATTATCATAAGGTTGCTTTCAAGTTCTGGAATTGAGTTTCAAATCTCTTTGCTCTAAGGACCCTTGGACCTAATGCTTATCACAAAATCTGAGAGCATAGAGTATTGAATTGTATTTTGAGAGTATGTTTTAGAATTTACTGAAAAATCTAAACAATTTTAGGAATACCGGGGTGCATTAATATTTGAAAAGGATATTCTAATTACATTAAAAAATAATTATAAAAAAAAAGAGGCCTCTAAATTCAAGCAACAAGCAGAGGCAGGGATTACCTTATAACCCAATACTTGATTGTACACAGCAACTAGACGAATTGATATTAGAGACAGAAAAAAAAAAAAAAAAAAAACTTAGAAATGACTTTGATGCAGTGTTGCGGACTGTATCCAGCAGCAGTTTAACATGTTCAAATCCTAAAACTTCACCCACTCAGTCTTCTATTTAAAAAAGTAAAAAGTAAAAAAAAAAAAAAAAACTGGCTTTGAGAAAAACGCGAGAACCTATGTCTGTGAAATCACATCTTCTATTATAAACGGAGCTGATATCGATCGGTTTGCGCAGAGGACTTGTAATTTTTGCCGATTGATGCCCAAATCGCCATGCAAGGAAGAGCATCAGAGACTATAGAGGAAGAAAACCCGGGAAATATATATACATATATATATATGTATAAAGTCAAAAATGATTTTATGAGAATAGAAGGTAGGTTTTATTAATATTATTATAATTTCTCATAACCGAGGATTCAATTTCTTTAGTAATTGTTTATCTTTTGTTTCACTTTTATTATTTTCCTCCGCCGGACTCTTTTTTTATTTATTTATTTTTGTTTTTATTTTTATTTAAGCCTTATATATTATATAGACGTACGGTGAATGATTAAATCTAAGGTTTTTTTAGTTTCATTTTAAAAAAGGTGTGGTAAATACAACGCCACAGAAATTAAGAAATTAACTTTATATATATATATATATAATTTTAGAAGAAACACAAATATATATTAAAAGAGCTTCAACTGGTAAAAATATGCAGCCATCTACGTTCTGATTGATGTACCAAATTCGTCTAAAGATTTTGACACATTACTACTTTGTAATAATAATAATAATAATAATAATAATAATAATAATATAGCCATCTACGTAATGCGGAGATGATGGATAAATGATATTTATGTATAATTAAATATGATTAAGGAGTTTTATTTATTAGATAGATTAGCAATGTATTTAAACATATCAAAATTTTTGTCTTATCATCAATTTATTTTTAAAATTAAATTTAAATATTTTAAGAGATTATATAAAAATGACACAAAATAAATAAAAAATAATATAATAAATATCAATCAAATATTTTTAAATACAATTAATTTAATACATTTAATAGAACAATATTTGTACTTAAAATTTTCATACATTTAACATTTTATTCCACATGCATAACAAAACCGATACAAACGAAAACAAATCCATTGTAAAATAATAATAATAATAA
>JBBYHO010000001.1:3648853-3661108 GCA_038382025.1 Adansonia gregorii | reverse complement strand
TTCATCTTTTAATTGAATTAATTGAATCGGTTAAGACGATAATAAAAAGATTACAATTCGTGGTATCCTGTAGTTAGGTTTTGCTTGAGATCCGAGATGATGGCACATATATGGTTAGAAAAAGAAAGGAACAAGCAAAAGCATAGCAAGCAAATTTAGTTAATTTTCGCTTCTCATTCTTAACCATGTTTGGATTTGGACCATCGGATAATTAATTATTCATGGCTTCAGCTTTTTCATACAATAATCAAGAACCGATCATAACCTTGTTTCAATCAAATTCAGACCTACATAAAAAAATAAATAAATAAGAATTGGATGATATTTAAACATAATAATGATGCAATAGATAACGGAAATGCTAAATATTCCCCCTTTGCCCTCTTTTAAACATTGAAACTTAAAGACTGTCGACAAAACATTCCAAACAAATAAAAAAGTTAAAAAGCTCATGCTGCTTAAAAACCAATAAAAACGAGTAAACACAAAACCTCTCTCTTTATAATTTGTAAAATAAAAATAAAAACAAAAAATAGCACTTACCCAATCCGGATTCAGACCATCTGACAAGGAAACTTGTTTGAAATGATATCTGAATCCAGCTCAAAAACGAGAAATAGTAGAACAACAATTGTATGGTTACAATCATCAGAACAGTATCTGACCTCTGAAACAATGAACACACAGCTCTACCAAAGACACTAACAGGCAAAAAAATAGCGTAGAAGAACATAAAGCTAGAGATATTACTTATCACTTAAAGCACTTGGCATCCAACAGGGGCTCTCCCTCGAAAGGTTCACAGTCTTCAATCATCTGATTGACCCGTTCCTTCTGGGCTTCGTCTAAGATATCAACCTTCTTCCACTCATAGAGTTCCATGTCGTAGCACTCATCCAGGACAAATTGAGGAATCTCTTGCCCACGGAAAAGCCATAATCCCTTCACCTTGAATGGAGGCTCCCCACCAATCACCAACATCTTCCCAAATGCATACTTGCGCGCCAAATCCATTCTCTGCAGGAATCCTCCTACCTTGTTCATAGTGACAAATGAGACTGTGTTCTCCTCATTGTACTTGTAGTCACAGAACCAGAGTGAGTATCCCTCAGGATCATACATGTCCCAGAATCCTGCAATACATGAGAAAAAAATCAATGTATCACAAACCACTGTCCAAAAGATCTTCACTAAGAGGAAGAGAATTACAATGAAAACAACAAGGATACCTTTGATTGCAACCTCTCGGAAATTTGTCTTCGTATTGGAGTACAGCCTCTTCCAATCATCCAGTACCATCTTAGTGGGCGGCAGTAAATCAAGAGGATTCTTTGGTTTGGGCTTTGGTGCCTCTTCCTCCTCATCAGCCTCTGCCTTTGCTGACTGTTTCTCAACCTCCTTTTTGGCTTCTTTCTTTGGCTCATCCTTGGCCTTTGGTTTAGTTTCTTTTGGCTGGGCCGTAGGCTTCTTTGATGGAACAGGTGGCACAGACTCTGCCTGCTTCACTTCACCAAGAATCTTCTTGAAATTTGGTTGATTAACCATGGTCCAGAAGTACCTCTCGACATGAGGTAACTCTTGAGGTAAAACTCTTAGTCATGATCTGGGAGAAACCCAAATAGAGGTTGCATGTCATGATAATGTCAGCAAGGCTGACTGAATGCCCAACCAGGTAGGTGTTGGAAGCAAGATGAGTGCTTAATGCGCCCAGTGCTCTCTTCAATGCAGCAATAGCAGCTTCCTCAGCCTACATGCAAATTATTCAAATAAATTGAAAATTATTTAAAACAAGATCGGTAAAAATGACACAATCAAAATTGAATTGGGGGGGGGGTGAACAGCCTAATCTCTTCAATATAAATAAAAAACCCCTATGGTTTAGGGCTAATAAAACTTAGGCCCTCGTGTTTTAAAAACTGATACTTACCTCGTACTTTCATTCCGTCTACAATCCTTACAACAGTGTTAAAAAATAGCATTAAATGTCTATTCTACACATGATGGTCAACTCTATTTTCCTTAACTACCCATGATATGTTAAAACCTAGTCTCTCCATATCTTTCAAGCCACGTTTTCTCCCTCTTTCCCTCTTTTCGTCTCATTTCATTTCCTCTTCACTTAGATAACTGAAAGTAAAAAAATTTCTTAAAAAATGTTGTGGTTTGATATATATAAACCCAAAACCCTAGACCAAGACAGTGCCAAAATCTGAAAAAATTGGTACTTTTTTTTTCTTTTTTTTTTTTTTGTTTAATTTTAAATGCCCATTTTTCCTTTTTCTCTTTAATAACAATTGCTTGGCCAAAAAATTTAAGAAAATTCACAAAACCAATGCCTTTAAACTTTATTTTTTTTTTCCAAAAAAGGATATATTACTAATTTTCTTTTACTTTCAAACATTTCGAAAATGTAAATTTTTCTTAATAAAAAACAAAAGCAAGTATTTTTGGATGATCTTTCATAGATTTTGTTGAAAGTTGAAAACTTAAAAAAACACATTTTGTTTAGGGATTCAGACAAAATGAGAAGAAATGAGACGGTGGGCAAAGTTGACATTTTGCCTAATTTTTTAATGGCATATAACGGTGTTAGACGAAATGAGAAGAAATGAAAGTCCAGGGGAGGTAAGTCTCACTTTTTAAAACACAAGGGCCTAAGTGTTACTACCCCTAAAACAAAGGGGTTTTTTGTAGTTTACCCAGAAAAATGGTAGCCTAGTTGATTTATCAATCCAATGGGCACGCTTTTGTATCAAAATTACTTAGATTTCTGGTGCTCATGTCCATTCATTCCAAGAAATTATGAACAAAAAAAAAAAACACTACCAGATTAAGTGCCTACTAGAGTTGTTGTCCCTCCTTTAAAAGATTTGTCTTATAATTGTAAAGAAACAGTAATAAGTATGATCTTAGCAAATAAAGCTAAATTAATATGACACAAGAACCACCGGAAGAAAAAAAAAATGTCTCAAAAGCTCCAGTAAAAATAACTTACTGGAGGAAGGTAAACACCAAAACCCTTTCTTGGATACAACCATTTGGCAATATTAGCATCAATTTCCATGGATGCAAAATCAATCCACTGCTCAATATGACCCTGAGAAAAATCAAGCAAATATATACAAACAATAAGTACAATGGCTTAAAATAAACTTAACTGACGCCAGAAGAACAAGAGGTTCATGGTAGTTAAAAAATCATACATAATCAATCAACGTAGAACCATATAGAGGGTTGTCAGCCTTAGATCGAGCAACTGCAGAGGATAGTAAGGATATCAATAAGTAAACAACCATTAGCAGATGAAAAATTGTAAGATAGCGGAGTCAGTGTGTCTCTTCCAACCATAACGAGAAATAGCATTGCTCTCAAAGACAGGACCCTCAGGGGTTTCCAGCACAGGAACCTATAAAATTCACAGATACATTTTTCAACGAATTAAAAGAAAAAAGGATACAACTTACAAATACAGAAGTGTTTTTTCAAAATTTAATCTATTTATAGGCATGGTTACCTTCCCAATAGGGTTCATCTTGAGAAACTCGGGAGTTTTATTTGAGACACCCATCTCAAAGTTCTCAACCAATTTGACCTCCACACCACTGTATTCAGCAGCAATGAGTGCCTTAAAGGCATTTTTGTTTGTTTTTCCCGCATGCAAGACCTGCAAGTAAATCGAACAATCATATGGTCCAAAAAGTTAATTCCAACAGCAAACACCACAACCGATTCTTATTAAAAAAAAACACTACTAACATAATAAAAAAGGGGAAGTTAATTTTTTTTTTTTCAGAAATTATTTTAAGGAGTACTCATTTTCACATTCCAAAATACTTGATAATAATTAGCATCTCCATCCATTGTACACACTCGACCGAATTTACCCCAACCTATCGCCATTGATCTTAAAATTCTCAGCTGTGAGACTCATTTCTTTTTTTCTGATTAATTGATCCGAATAAAAACTAAAAGTAGTACAGTTAAAATACACTAGCGATTTTTATTAATATTTGCGAATCCCTCAAATATTCCATTGAATTCCCAGAGTAATATATATCACATTATATTCAATTTTGTACTCCCTTATTATCCAAAATGCTACTTAAATTTTTTCACTTTGAATTCCACTTGAAAATCACTTCTAGGTAATCATTTCTTTTCTATTTAACAGCTAAGTTACCAACAGCAATGAAAATTAAAAAAAAAATTCACCAAACCCATGGCTTGATTGACAACAATGACGCTCTGCTTTCAGATCTGGAAACGAAAAATGGAAACAAAATAAAAAAGTATCAGTAACAATCTTCCAAAAGAATGCATGTTTTACTTAATAAGGTGAAAAAAAAAAGGGGGGGTAAAGAAATGTAAGAGAACCTTGAAGCCGCAGCTAGGAAGAGTATGAGAAGAAGAGAAAAAACAAACTGGGGATACTAGGGTTTTTGTAGAGTGCGAAGAGGGCATATATGCTTTGCGGATCTTTTTGGGTGGGTACGGATACCGATTCTGATACTGATATAGATACAGAGACAGATCCAGATCCAGATTTAGATTTAGTTTTGTTTACTAATTTTCTCTTCCATTTTTGGGCTTTTTTCATTGTTTGGAATTCTTATATTTGAGCGTTGAGTTGAGGGAAGCTATGATTATTTATTATTTTTAATTAAGGTTTAATTAATCTGTGTTTAAAAATGCTGATTAAAAATTATTTAATTATTAATTAAAAAATTTATATTTAATAATTTCTTTTATTAATTATTTTTACAAAATGAAAACCAATAAAGTGAGACAAAAGAGTAGTATCAGCAAGTAAGTATCGATAATTAAAGTTATCAAACAAATATATATATATATATATATATGATAAGAAGCATTCATAAATTAGACTAATAATACTAAGACTAATACACAAGCCAGAAAATATAAGAAATGTAGAGGCTACACGTATGTTCATGAATAAATGGGGCAAATCAGTTGAAGGAAGCACTTGGGATCCAAAAGTGGCTGCCTAACTGAGTCTCCCTCCAAACTAATTAAGGCTCAAGAGTGAAGTAGTCCTTTAGGCTCTATCTAACCAACCACCTATCAGATTGACATGCGTCAGGCAGGCTCCTTCTGCCCGCGCCTTTATCTGCCATTTTTAATCAACCTTCTTCTTCTTCGATTCATATAAAGTTCCATTCCATCTCGTGGCACTGATCTCACCCTCTCAACTTTGAAATGAATGGCGGTCTAGAGCTAGAAGAAGAGCCTGTCACCAACTAGGATCCTCCTAAATCCCAAATGATTATATATTTGAGTTGCGTGCCAAATCCATCCTTTGCTCAGCTGGAGTGGAACCTGCTTAATTACTTTTTTCACACTCACACTCACACTCACAAACCTGACTGTATTCATTTCTCATTATAACTGTAAGTCGTAATCACAGAACCAAAGAGAGTATACTATCCCTTGGGGAGAGAGAGAGGTCATACATACATGTTGTAATCCATAAAATAAATATATCTGTAATCAAGCCAAGTCTATCAGGAATAATAAATATAATTAAGAAAAAAAGTCGGCAAGGAGCACTTGGGTGGGATATGGGATACCTTTCACTTTGATTGCAACTTTGTCTTCGTATTATTTAGACTAAAGTCTCTTCTAGTCATCCAACATCATCTTACTAGCAGTATATAGGGCAGCAGCAAATCAAGAGGATTCTTAGGTTAATGAAGATATTATGTTATGCTACTACAAATCATAATACCAAACGTTGACAATGATATAGACCTCTCCCGATGGTAAGAAGAAAATGGTGGGCATGCAAATCCCAACACCGGCCCTAGATCTTCCAATGCTGTTTTTGTGGTTAGAACCTCCGAGTCAATTTCAGAAATTTGATGTTTATTGAACCTCTTCCGGCAGCAAGACTTGTCAGACCTCAAAGAGAAAGAAATTATTTCTAATAATTAAATTATCACACTCTGCTCAGCTTTGGGGTCAAAATAGGCCGGTATACGCTTCTTTCTGGTTGTCACCTGCCATTTCTTGCATTGTAAAGTAGCAATTCAGTTTGTCCGTTATCATCAAAGTTGTTTTTTGCCTTTGTCTTGTCCAAACGAGCTTTGCGGACAGCACTTTGGATTCGTCTCTCATGCTCTTTGAGCATTTCCTCAAGGTTTCCTCCAAGAGGCATCAATGGTCCAGAATAATGTATTCGGTTTTTCTTGGGAACATAACCCTGGATTCACGCACAAAAGTGTTAGTATCTAACTGCAGAAAGTTGATACTGATTAATTCAGTGTTCCATAATGTCATGACAACTTAAAAAGCAGAGTAAGGCATAGGAAACGTTATAAACTATGTTCTTTGAAAAATAAATGCTTCTAATTTCAACTTTTCATGGATTTTCAAGGAGATGGCCGTCAAATAAAAGCCACACATAAAAAATCAGTTTGTCACATAAATTGCTATTGCATCTGTTGCTAAAGCAAAAGAAATAGGATGTCTAGGACCCAAAAAAAAAAAAAAAACCATGATTGATAAAACTGATTCTATTTCCATAATTCCCTTACCACTGTTGATTCCTTGGAAGATGGTTGTTCATCCTTTGGGCTATCAAGTAAATGATGGGAGGACTCAGCATTATCCAGATGGTTATATCTAGCATTAAAACGCTCCTCAGGCCAGTGGGGATTTATGCTATTCTCTTTAGTCATATCAAACCGTGAACTGCCTCTAACTGCAACTGAGTTAGAAAATCGGGACAATTCCACTGCTCCATGATGGACATATGTAGTATGAGTTCTCAGCTCTGCAGCCTTCCTTGGAGAGGCAAATGCTTGAGCAGAAGCCTTCATAGACTCAATCTCATTCACCTCCATATTCTGTGAAGATCCAAAGTTACTGGGGTGAATTGACTGGCCAAAATGAGAGCCTACAACTCTTGATGTTCCTTTCGGAGGCTCAATAGGGCAGCCAGCACCCAGGTCTTCTTCAGGATGATATACTTCACTGACGCTTTTAGCAATGAACTGTCCTTTCCGCTTCTGTATCAAGTAATAGAATAAACATTAGTCATGACCAAGGGCTAATTTTCCAATGAACATTTTTAAACACTACTACATACTATCATAAACATATTTATTACGCATAAGCAAAAAAATCTTACAACTTAAAAAGTACCTGTAGCGATGCCTGTAACTCAGCATTGAAATCTGGGGCAGGAATAGCAGTAGATTCTCTGGAAATCTTTCTCATTGGATCATGTCCACATACTTTCCCACAAGCGGCTATTCGCCTGGCTTTCCAATTACCAAGTAGGCAGAACAATTGTTTTATTTCGCAAAAATTTAGAGAGAGAGAGAGAGGGAGAGAGAGATCATTTAACATAATCAACAACACAAGCTAAGTCAAGTTGAGAATTTCCATCCCCTTGTGATGGGGGAGTGGTTTTAATTTGATTGGTTTTTTTCTTTGTTATTTCACGGGCCATCAAAACTTATGTTTATGATGGGAGCCAGAAAGATCATATTTTCCAATTTCCCAACACATGATATCAAACACAAATCACAAAATGGAAATTATTAGAGCATCTACCAAATTGAACTAAATGTAAGTAGAATTTAGAAAAAAGTTTGATCAGCGACATTACAAGTTTCACAAAATTTTGTCTAAACTTTGATGAGGAATCATAAATTTTCAATAAAAAGTACGAGCAAAAAAATACCTTCTAGATTCCTCTTTTCGAAGCTTGACATCAAACTCTTTACTAGGTGGGTACTTTGGCAAACTAGATGGATCACATGGAAGAGGATTTGTTGTAAAAAACTGGAAAAGAAATTTAAGTTAAAACAAAACACCAAAATGTAATATTGTAAACAAGCTCTTAAGATGGCAGTGTGAAGGATGAAAATGTTGGATAGTCATAAGCAACCAATCTAGTTAACATGTAGGATCCAGACACATGTTGTACAGTAACTATTTGTAACTAAATTATGTCAATTCTCAAGTAAAAAGAAGAGCTGATTTGCGCTAATGAACGGACAAGCTGGAATCTGAAACTCCTAACTAAGTATCAAAGGTTGCAGTTACAAAAATCTTGAATAATAGCATTTCAAGTGCAGTTAATATGCAAAGCAAGGAATCAAAGGATTCTGCTTACCTATTTTAAATTCCCAACTAAACAGTAAACAGTAGTCTTATGAAGATTATTAATGGTAATATGCCAGAACGAAGTTCAAGCCAGAAAGCTAGGGGGGTTCATTTCTCTTCTTGCTTGTATAAGGAAAGGTGCCATCCTCACTTGTTCTCAAGGAAAAGGCATATACAGAAGCAATTGGACTAACAGAAAGATTGATCCCTAAAAGAAGGTCACAACTAAAAGAGCTTCTATTATCTGGATGAAAATGCACGACCTAGAGGAAGAACATAGTAACTCTACCTCACTCTGGAGTGCTGAAGAAGCAGTTCCACGATACTCAGGTTCTGTTGCAAGAAGAACCTCCAAAAGGGCCAAAGTAGAAGCAGGAAACTCCTTGAATGTCTCGTGGACACAACGTTTATAAGGATGTTGAGGTTTGAATATAGTTGCATGCGGCAATTTTGATCTCTTCCAATACTCTTCAGAAGGTGATCCACAGAGTTTGAAGATTTTATGCAGTTGCTCCACCTACAAATGATGAATGCCAAGATCATCATACACCACAAATTGCTGAACTGCAAAACTCAAATTTATGCACTTTGGAGAGTTGTATGGATAAATTCTGAATGACTTCTAGACAATTGTAGAGTACACATTAATAGATAATCATGCCATGACAGTGAAAGTAAGAAAGAAAATCACAGTTCATCAGATAACCTGGTCCAGCGATTATCAACTAAATTAGATGAGTTCTGTCGGCACATGCTACACCACCACCAATGCCTCCCCCCCCCCCCCAAAAACCCACCTAAAAGTAAAAAAAGACCCAATACAAAGACATAGATGTCTCCAGAATGAGCAAATGATTTGACAGCTAAATACATAGGAAATGAGATGACAAGCAAATTCAAACAAGTGCTGAATCCCTAAATAATATCATACTTTTTGCTCTAAGCAATTCTATGCCTAGATCATCATAGAAGGCTGCGATGCCTTGAAATTTAAAGCAAAACAGTCAATTGGCTGCATGGTATGACTTAAAGTCCAACAGGTCCACAAGTGTCTTAATGTGAAAAGGGACCCTGAAATTCTCTTTGCATTTATATTTTTCCATTCTTATTAAGCACGTGCACCGACATCCACACACACAAAGAGGGACAACAATATATATATATATATATAGCCATGCACACATCATATAATAATAATAATAATTCTAGTTCATCGTAATTCGTAGGGATGGTATTTTTTTTTTTTTTTCAAGCATAAGAAACAAAAGCTTCATTAGAAGCTTGATTTACGCATAAAAGTCCCAAATTTGTGTGAATACCCTAAAAACTAAAATAAGTACCTCAGTTCTTCCAGGCATGAGAGGCTTTCCAGCAAATAATTCTGCAAGAACGCAACCAGAACTCCACAGATCGACAGCAACTCCATAGTCTGTAGAACCAAGCAAAAGCTCAGGAGGGCGATACCATAAAGTTACTACACGACTTGTTAGAGGCTGCTTCTGACTGGGACGGAAAAAAGTTGCCAATCCAAAATCACCAATCTTGAGGTTGCCATTATAGTCTATCAAGAGATTTGCGCCCTTGATGTCACGGTGCAAAACACCATGACTATGGCAATGGTCAAGTCCACGGAGCAACTGTTGCATATAACACTTGATCTGCACAAATACCGCATAAAATTCAGCACTTGAACATGCAGAAGAAAAAAAAAAAACAACTAAGCTCATTTCAGAAAAAAGAATGAAAATGGGTTAAATATAACTCTTCACCACCAAATAATGATGCATCATAATGGAAGGCTAGAACTTGGACACAAAATTGCTATCAAGAAGTTTCCAACCGTTTATTTCCTTCTCAGTAGTAAATTGTCACGAGTGTTTACAATATACACACTATGTACCATCAAAAACCAAGGAGAGCCATTTTACAGCTCATGATGTAACAGATTCTCATAAAATTGTGTTCTTCCACCCTGTACATACTCTTTTGAAGTCCAAAAGATTATTGAATCACAAGTTTATGCTGCCTGAACAACATTAATGATATAATCAAATAAATATTTAACATATAAGAATATACCTGAGCCTCAGTAAGCTTAACCCCTGGTGTTTGTACAAGCCCCGCAAGATCATGCTCCATGTATTCAAATATTAGGTATAAAGTTCCAGACACCCTAGACGTAATTAGACCTTCAAGCTTCATAACATTAGGGTGATCAAGCCTACGCAAAATAATAATTTCTCTTGCCATGAACCGAATACTTTCAGGGTCCATATTAGCAAACCGCACTTTCTTCAAGGCAACGAACTTGTTTGATTCAACGTCACGAGCTTTGTACACACTGCTGTAAGTTCCTTGACCAATCTACACAATTAACAGGACAATTAAGTTATTGAAAGAGGAAAAGGAATACGACATTAAGAGATTTCAACAATAAATCAAAGAGATACTGCCCCTTAAGGGTCACAATGTTGTGTACGAAAATGCACATTAATAACACATATGCTTATTTAACCACATTGTACTAGTTAGTATATGTGATAAAAACAAAATTTTCTGAACCACTCACTACAGCTAGCATTCGACACAACAGATGAATTAAAGTACAAATGAATAAGTACTAAAAAATACAGCGATTGTGCAGACCTTTTCCAACTTTTCAAATGACTCTGCCTTACTAGGTATCCACCCATTGATGGCTTCTCCAGCTACAGCTACTAGCCAAGAAGGCCAACCAGCAACCACCTGTGCACCTCTCTCGCCACCAGTTGCACTCATGATCCTGGACATCCTCACCTGGCCTTGCCCACCTCTTGCCACAGCCTCCACTGTTGACAACCTTTGCAGCTGGGATGGGGTCCTTTCAGACCTCTCAACAGCCTCCAATGTTGCCTTTTTTTCCTCATCATCAGAAGAGGATGGAGGCGCAGAACCAGCATTGTGATTTGGCTGCTGATTTGATATCAACAATGCAGTGGCATCTATCTCCGCCACAGCATTGTCCCTCTTAGAAGAAACGAACAACTTTTTTGAGGCTTTTCCTGAGTCCTTGTGGGCCTTTCCATGGTTATTTTCAACATATTCATTTGCTTGAGTTCCTTTCGAGGAAATGCAGCCCATAATTTAGACCACCTGTTGTTACTCAACCAGGAAACTGCAATGCAGTTTTCTCCGGAGTTATAGGATTTAATGATCCCAGAAATAAGGTCCCAAGCATCAGCAATCTAAACTCCTCAATAAAATGTGTCCTAATTTCTGCGTCTAAAATTTTAAGTTTTTATTTGGAAAGGGAAACAATGTAACCTTCGATTGAACGAGTAAGATCCCAGTCCCCAAATCAAGAGGATATCCCAAAGAGATTGCTGAATTTGAGAGATCACAAAAAACCTTGTAGTACAAACCAAGAAGAACCCAGATCCCTAAATTAAAGAAAAAAAGTCAAAAAGCGAGAAACAGATCAAAATGGGATTCTTTGAACCAACTTATGGACCCTTAAAAAAAGCAACTTTGTGCCCAAAACAATTAAAACAAAATTGCAGGTAAAATTAACCAACAATGGAAAAAAAATAAAACAAATATATATATATATATATGTATAACCAGTCTGTTGTCTAAGTTGGTTAAAAAGAGAAAACGAAGTAAATGTGTCATAAAAAAAAATATACAATTAAACCTTAGGCAAAACTTGCCAAACATAAATTTGCCAGGTATTTGAAAATTGATACATTTGTTTTTACATACGTTTTTTAGAAGATGCAAAATGTCAGTTTACAGTTGGTTCAGTGGTTCATACCAAACAAACACACAAATGTGGATCTGGGTATCAATCCTAGGATTATGAATAAACCTTTAAAAAGGAAATTTTGGTTAATACAGATTGTCCATAATTTGAACCTTTTTTTTTTTTTTACAGCTTAAACAAAATCGGTTTTTTCCCTACAAGACCCGAAAGAAGAAACTGGAGTTAAAAAACAAAGAAATTGTGCTCTGTCTCTTCTTTTTTTTTTTTAAACCGAAAGATGTAAAATAAAAACAATAAACGATAAATGGAAAAACTTGTTGCGCTTTTGTTTTGGACGTAGACAAAATAAAAAATAAACAAAAACAAAAACAAAAACAAAA
>JBBYHO010000001.1:3613507-3626169 GCA_038382025.1 Adansonia gregorii | reverse complement strand
TAAATAATAATAAAATCATTTAATTTTTTTTAACAATCGTTTTAAATTAATTTTTTAAATTTATTTAATATATTATTTATAATAATATTATTATATTAAATATAATAATAGATATTTTTATTATTTTTAATATATTAAATAAAAATAATATATATATAAATCTTGGTATATATTAATAATTTTTTTAAAAAAATTATATTATTTTTTATATAATTTATTTATAAATTATAAAATTATATTTATAAATGATGATTAAAATTACGTAAAATAGTAATAAAGAAAAGTTAGATCTTAAAAGCTATAGTTGACTGAAAATAAATTTCAAAATAATGACCCTTTAAATTTAGAGGAATGAGGAATTCTAACTCTTCAATAAACTAAAGTTGTAGTGACTTTCAATTATGAGGTCATGAATATGTACCCAAAAATAAAATGTAGAAGTATTTAGTATTTCTCAACTATGGAGTCCTGCTTAGAATATTTGTCCATTTTTATTAGGTTAGAAATTAATTGCCCAACTATGCTTTAATGGATTTAATGATATGATGGAAAAATAGGAGACCCACAGTCCAAAATATCTTCTGTATCAACGATTACACTAATTGTTATCTTGGGTGAAAAAGTTATTTTTTTAAAAGCACGTCGAAAATATTTTATCAATGTATATTTAAATATGGTATGAAAGTAAATTTTTTAAATATATTAAATAACAAAATTTTATAAAAATTGAGAATATTGATATTAGAAGCATACTCATGTAGTTATATTGGATATTTATCGGCATTTAATCCGGATAATATAGTTGCTATCTGGATGGATGGCAGAGTTGACATGGTCATAAGCATTCCCATATGATGAAAATGTATAAATTTCTCAAGTGTTGATTTGTGCTAGTTAAATAAATAAATAAGAAGTGAGGGAGAAAGGGCAGACTGTGCATTATATGAACGTTGAACTACGAAAGTTTTCAAAATCAACATATAGGAAAATGATGAAATGGCTCAAGTTCTTTAAAGTGTTTTTTTTTTCTTTTTTTTTTTTTTAATTTCTACTGTAATTTGTAGTACTGAAAACAAATCAAGTAAATTCTATACTACGATAGCACGCCCTGTTCTTGAGGACTCAGCAAAATCATTAACATTGATCTCCAAAGCTGAACTACTTTTAAAATCTTCCCCATGACTGTATCAGACCAGCCAACCTTCTGAAACTTTGATTTGATCCCATTGAGTTCTCAGCTGTTTTCTCTACACATGGTAGCCAGGGCTTGCAGAAGAAATACTGTCCCAAATATTCCCCCTCCCTAACGAGACTCCGCCGGCCTAAATCTCCGTAACTCTAATAATCTTTTAACCAAAAACATCATTTCCTCATTTTTACCAAAAACCAACTAACAATGTGTTAATGATCCTCAGGTATCTCATCAGGCAATATAGGAGTCAGTAAGGAATACTTGACCCGCAGAGCGATCTTGCCTTTCTCAATAACCAGCCTTGCCCCAGAAACAACCCAGTATCCAGGCGGATCTTGTGGCCCTCTTTTCATCTCAGATGTATCGACAAACTTCAATAGTTTAGGGGTATAATTTGGCATCGGAGGGCCTCCAGGGTAAACCGAAGAGCTCGTATGTGCCTTTGGCTGCGGCGGAGGTGGCATTGAAGACCTACTCAAAATATCAGATAGGATTCCGGACTGAGGTGCAAATCCAAATGATCCATCCCAATCCGAATGCCTTAAAATTCTGGCTCCCAAAACGGTAGAGAAATGAAGTCGTAAAAAGAGAACTTTTTTGAATCCGGATTTCTCTACCTGTAGCTGAGCTCCGGTTGCTATGGAATTATCGTTGTAAGACTCTACAGGAGCTGTACAAACTCTAGAGAAGTTCTTCCATCTAACTTTTTCAAAGTACTCTTTATAATGATAGGACTCTTGAGGGAAGGTATCATCCAGTTCATCCACAAGCTGAAAGTAGGTCGGCAAAGAAGAAAGGTGCTGCATGTAGATAGCCAAACGATTGCTTCTTTTACCTTCCAGATAGAGCCGAAGACCTGTAACCGGTCTCATACCTACATCAACCTGCCATGGAATTGATAAAAACAGTAAGTTTTTGATTTTATAATATAAATAAAATGATGACATCTGATAGAATTCCCCATGCTAATATTAAAGATTTGGATGAAATCAACTCAGAATACATGAATATACCACTTGCATGATAATAAAAAACACGCAGTTACAGCCAATATAAAAGCAGAGATCAGAAGGTAATCTTAGTGATAAAATTACTTGCCCAAAAACGAGAATTAAAAACAGCGGAGATTTGAAGAGGATGGAAAAAACTTTACTGGAATGGTGTTAACATGA
The DNA here is from genome assembly GCA_038382025.1 of Adansonia gregorii. Classification (NCBI taxonomy): domain Eukaryota; kingdom Viridiplantae; phylum Streptophyta; class Magnoliopsida; order Malvales; family Malvaceae; genus Adansonia; species Adansonia gregorii. The sequence goes on along the minus strand of JBBYHO010000001.1, from coordinate 3,623,805 downwards.
AGCTTGGGACCCAAGAACTTGAACTGTAAAAATGAATTGTTTTGTCGCTTGTGTTGTGAACCACGGGGAAACTCTTTGAAAACCGGTGCCCACTGCCTTGGCAGCTGAAATTCCAGAAACAAATGAAGTTCTTCAAGTGGGGGTTTATCTGTCACATTAGAGTCAGAAAGGTAATAAATTTTCAACAGTCATATATATGAAATCGTCTAAAATTATAATCCTATTAACAGCACAATTATTCTTGCAATGCATTATGATTGTTAAATTTTCCTTTAATTCATAAGTAATACTTGTTCAGCAATGAAACATAGGGCTGAAAATATATATTTTCGGCAACAAAATAAAAAATAGATGAGTAGATAACTTGATATCAATAAAAACACAAACCATTGATTCTAACAATGGCAAAGAAAAACCAAGTGCGGTGCATTCACAAAACGATAAAAGAAAGTCCATCTTGCTTACATCGTAAAGAGAGGTTTATCGCATGGTTCAAGAATCCGCTCATTGGAACTCCACTTAACAAAGAGGTGATTGGAATGAAGGACATTGAGACCACATCAGGCTGATCCTCAACAGTGTGTTGCCACTCAGCGTGGGATAATTCCATCTCCTCTCTTCCACCTCTCCTTTTGTAAATTATTGAGATATCCTGCATCTAAAATTAACAAATAAGAGCATGTGCTACCTAGAAAAATGATTCTGAAAAGTTGTAAGGGACACCTCTAGAGGATTTTAACCAGGCTCAGAGCGACATAAAGGTGAACAAGAACGTGAATTAAGAAGAAGATGACTGGCATTTACATTTTACAAGCCTCCACAATTGCTCTTTGAACTGACCTAACCCTAAGGGATCAACTATGTTACTCGGACTCGGGTGTATCATATACAGGCATGTGTCCAACATGGGTATGTTTGATATTTTGCTAAGTTTTTTCTTGTATTTGGAGGGTTCATGGAGGGTCATATCCTCATATCCATGTCCGAATATATGTCTGACACGAGTACGTTAAGGAAAATGAAGAGTTGGAGCAACATGGGGGATAGAATAGAAATTTGATAAAAATATTGCTTGATGACGCAAAATTGTGAATCAATAACTAAAGAGTAGCATGGATAAGCATTATGAAAAACCTGATTATTTACCATCAGTTTTCCCGAATCGATCCTACTTTGTATATTTTTGTCTAAAAACTTCTCATCAGCCATCTTCTTCAATTTCGCACATACATCATCTGGTTGAACAACCCATGAGTGCTGCTGTTTTGCATATATTACATCCTTTCCACCCATATTGACGCCAACTATAATATGGGTTCCAAATGTCCTGATGAATCTGGAATGGTAAAGACAAATGATCACACTCTTGCAAAGTTTGTAACTTAAATGTGCATAATTAGAAAGTATTTGGCACACATTTGATTATAAACGTATTTCTAAATCCAATTTCTTCACCTTGCTAAGGCAGCAGGTTCCCATGATGATGGAACAGCTTTCTTAACATGATCACGGAGCACCATTTGTGATTTCTCCAGTGAAACTGTATAAAGTGTGACGAATATCCCATCGAAAGCTAGTGCCTTAGTGTTGACTGCATCTTTGTGCCAACATCCTGAGAAGTCAAACATGGCATTGAAAAAACCAGAAGGGATTTTGCCACTCAGAGACAATTCATGGTTAAACTGTTCTGACATCTGCCTAGAAAGAGAAAAACCAAGGAAAGACAAATTAGAAAGAAAAATAACAACCATTCCATGCTTTTTTGCCTGGCCAAAGACAAATGTTATAACTGTTGCTAGTTAAAGAATCATGAATAATGCACTCAAGAAAAGGTAACAGAGTATATTTAGTAAGAAAACCAACAGTCATCTGCTTTCAAAGTTCTAAGTCAACAATTAGAATTGAATCCCAAACCACTTTAATTTCAGGTGTAATACATATTAAATATGTTAATCGGACTTGGGTATCAGTTACATGCGTGGGTATGTGTCCAAATGGTGTCTGAGACAGGTACATTCAAGTTTTTTCCAAGATTTCCATGTATATAGAAGGTCCTTAGAAGATCATATCTCTATATCTATGTTCTAATATATGTTGGACACAAAAGTCGAACGCAAGTATTTCAAGAAAAATGAAAAGTTGGAGCAACATAGCATATTAAGATGTGAAGTCGCATATTCCCCAATTTATATTCACACCATAGACAGCATTTCATTCACCAGAAGAGAACAGAGGTGATAAGAAACAACATAGTAAGGCAGAAAGAAGATGACTCAAATAAAGCACTTTAGTCCAAATTGGAAACTATCAAGACTGAAGAAAATAAATATGGTAAAAAAAAGTATGGGCAATAAGATTATAGATAAACTGTTGGAAGAAATCAAATTTACCGGCTGAAACAAATGAAATTACCTGCTGAAAAGACATAACATCAGACCTGTTCCTTACGGCCTTGCCTTGATTACATTTGATCAACTTGGATACATTCGGGATAGAAATCCCGCCGGGCAGAGCTACATCGTAACACCCAACGTCTTCAAACTCAATCAACGGCGAATCCTTTGCATCTTCATAGCAATATTTCAACCTTAAATCAAGAGCTAAATTATATCCACGCCCAATTGATCCAATTGCAATCTTAGCTGCCTTTCGAGCTGAAACCTTTTGTGCCATCGGCCGGTATATCACAATTCTTCACCAAACAAGACTCCCTCTCTAAACTTTATGAACAGATTTGCATGCCCACTCCAACCTTAAAACCAAAAACTGCATAATATTCACAAATACAATTCAGGCAATACATTAGTCAAAACATGAACTTTCTCCAAATCTTTGATCTACAAGAAAACGAACCCATATATATATTCCATATTTCCCAATTCTTGAACCCCTATTGAGCTATCTGGGTAAACGGTGACTACAGGAAAATCTTTTGGCTCCAAACATTGACCAAGGAATGGTGGACTTTGCCCCAAGGAACCAAAAATTTTTGTTGCAAGAAGATATGCATGCACGTGTAAAGCACCAAACATAGTTAATGTCCCCATAAAACTATCAAAACTTAGTTGTTTCTTTAATTAAGAGTCTGAAACCAAGCGATAATTTCAGAAATGTAGAGCAGATACAGTTGTTCTTGATACTCATCTTCATTTTCGTGGAAACATACCGAATTTAATTAGCAGACAAGCTTTTCAACATGGTATAAATGCTTTCAACAATTCAACTACCAAATGAAATTCATCATTACAACAAGGTATTTGATAGATTTATCAACCCCTAAGGATCCAAATAATTATCCAAAATAAGGAAAGTAAAAAAGGAGAAAATTTGGAAGACACTAACACTTACGTACCTGTCTGGAAAGATGTCTGTAAGTCCAGAATGTTTACAAAGATTGCATTAAAATGTGTTCAGACAAATATATAAGAGGAAAATACTATGAATTTGAGTTTGACTATTCTTTATATGTAGTTTAGTTTTATAGATGTCTTGTATTTTTACGCAATGCAATCAAGTTTCCATCCAACTTCCTGCTATCTCAAAGCGAGAATTTTCTATGTTCATGGGGCCTAACGGAAGTGATTGAGCCATTTGGGCCTTACCAAGAAAAACTCTTCTTGACTTTACTTATACATTATTTTTTTCCGTTAAAAAGAAATAAATTTGTATACAATATAGTAATAATATATAAATTTATACGTTATTTATCAAAAATTATATTATTTTATTATTAAAAATTTTTAAAATAAATAAAAATTATTTTTATTTTAATAAAATAATATTATTTAATTTATTATCAATCTATCAAATACAAATTTAAAATAAATATTAAAAAATACCCGTATAAACCGACGTTGCATGAACCGCGGACACACGTGACCAATTGCTTGATGACTTTTCTTTTTCATAAATAATACGGTTAAGTGTATCCCGACATGCCTGCGTTCCATTCTTAAGATAATTGCCTATGACTATTATGTACAACGGAAATTACTATAACAACGATTAGATATTTGAAAAAAAACCGAAAATCAGTTTTCTATATGCATGAAATTTTATTAGTTTAAAAAATTATTTAATTAAATTAATTTAAGAGATTTTAGTGAATAACAAGTTTTTTTTTATGATTAAGTAGTGTATTCTTTAAATATAAAGTGAATATTAATTTTTAAAATTATTAACAAGATGTAATCATTATGTAATTTTTATGTCGGAAATGATTTCGTAAAGATGTCATAAAAATTAAAAGAAAACATTTTACATTGAGTATCAATATTAAATATTATCTATGGTATATGTGATTTTATCATGCTGGGATAAATAGTAGTTAAATCATTGATCTTAAACATGCATTAGCTTATAGCATCAAGGTTATACGTCGAAGTTTAAAAATTTATTCAATATTTAAGAGAATTTAAATAAATATTAAATTTAAAAAATAAGTTTAAATAAATAATATAATTTATTTAAAAAATAAGTCAAGTCTTGGGTAAAGAAATTTAAACCTGGATCAAGCCTGGCCTAAATAAGATATTTTATTATAACATTTATATTTTATAATAATAGTTGTAATTTTATTTTATCAATTATTAATTTATTAAAATATTTTTGTAATGAATGTCATATCAGATAATTTTTAAAAAATATTAGCAAAAACTTTAATAAAAATTATATTTAATTATTAAAATTTAAATTTAAAATTTAAAAAAATATAAATATAATATAATCAACATAAACAAATTTAGATAAAAAAATTTATATTTTAAATTAACTTAAATTTAAATAAAATTATAATATTGAATCTGACTTAATTCGATTAACCTAATTCGTGACCAGATTTACAACATCATCGAAGCTTGTCCAAAGCCGACTGAGGGGGATCGCGCGGCCCTTGATGAAGCATTTTCAACTAAAGACTAGACATGATTGGAAGAGCTGGTTTCAAAGATTACGGCCCTTAGTCAACATACAAAATTTATAAAAATAAACCGATCACAGGCCTTTTCGTTAATGCATGTTAATTTATGTATAATTATGATTCATTACAGTGGGAAAACACTATTAAAATCCAAATGTATCTTTTTTTATAATTTCACCGTAAAAGCAGCAACCCTTTTTAAAACTACCCTTTGTAAAATTCACCGGACGCGGTCTGCGTCAAAGACATGCAGCAACTGTGAAAAAGTGTAGGACCTTTTCCTTTGATTTTACTCCGAGTAAATGTCCCTTTCAGTAAATGTACTCTGAATCTCTCTCTCTCTCTCTCTCTCTCTCTCTCTCTCTCTCTCTCATCCGTAATATGTGTCTTGTATTTTCTAACCTTCTATCTATTTGATTGTTTTTGACCCCACTTTCAGATCATCCTTTTATATAACATATATTGTGACCAGTCACCAGTACATTGGCACCGACCTCCCATTTCTAGGGCTACTGCCTTTTAACCCAAAAAGGAAAGCACCGAAGAAAGGTGAAAACAATGAAGGGGTATTCATATTCCAAGTTCAAAAGTGGCTTTAGCAATGAAATTAGTTCAAGATCCATGGATTCTTCAGATCTCATGCCATTCCCTGAATATTCAAAACCCAGTTCTAATCCTACCCCAAAACCACCAGGAATATTCAACCAGATCATCATCAAGAACTCAAAACCCAACAACCAAGATTCATCAGAGCAACAAGATGATGATGACGAAGATGATGATGATGATGATCAAGAAGGCAACAATGGGGAGATGTTTGGTCCCAAGCTGAGACGAAACAGCTCGGTTTCTTCAGCTTATGCACTCCAGCTCCAGGCTGCTGTTAAGAGAGCGTTCTCGATGAGAAGGTCTTCTTCTGTCTCTGAAAGGTACTGTAGGATCCATGACCAGTTTTTGGATGAAGAAGAATTGGACATAACTGGGTCTCGAAGATCCTTGAAGGAGAAGAAGAAGAAGAACAGGAGAGGCAAGATCCTTAAAGCATGGAAGAAGCTTTTTGGACTGTAGTGTTTTTTTATATGCTTTACTCCTTTTTTCCTTTTTTATTTTCTAAAACTCCTTTATTTATTGCATTTTTTAATATTTACTCTGTATTTTAAGTAGTATTACTTTGTTCTTTATGTTGAAGTATTGATATGATAACTAGGTAAAATCTAAACTTAATATTGGTATTTTATTTTCAAGAAAAGTATAATTAAATAAAATAAAAAAAATTTCAATCTCATTATATTTGTGGTGTAAGCAAGTGATTGAAAAATGATTTACTCTTTTTCTTTTTTTTTTCCTGAAAGTAAAAAATAAAATGCAAATGAAAAATCCAATGGACACGATAAGACCATGAAATAGAATGTGGATTTTTTGCAGACACATAACTTTTTTTTTTAATTTTATTATAAAGTCCAAAGTGGCAGCATTTTCGTGGCATCGACCTTCAATGTCTTTATTTGTAGGTATAAATCTCTTTAACATTGGATACTTTACTTTTATTTGTACTAAAGTTTTCAAAACAAAATATGTATCATTTGAAATCTCTTTAATTTTATTAATTACAGTTTTGAAATATTTCATGACTATTTTAATTTTATCATTTGTTATTCAAAAACCAATGAAATTAAATGTAACAATGATAACAAAATACAATAAAAATTAAAGTATAATAATAAATTCAATATTGATCGACAAATTTAACCTAATCATCGATTAAAGATACTTTTTTTTAAATAACTAAATGATATAGAATTAAGGGACAACCACATACAAAAAGCTAATTCTATTAAATATTAAATGAATATATAAAAATAATTTTATGAATGATTTTATATTTAGTGAGCTAATAATAAATTAGATAATATTATTTCATTAAATACATTTAAAAATAAATAATTTTATTTTAAATAAAATGATAATATTTAATTTATCGATAATTTTTAAATAACTACATCAAATATAAATAATTTTAAACAAGTAAATCCTAACCTAATCAATCAAAATTACATCAAATAAATTTTATTTAAAATTATTTTTTTAATCCAATTTTTTATTTAAATTTATATATATAATAAATTTAATATTTAAATACATAAATTATAAATTTAATATTTAAATAATTGTGAGAGTCCGCAAAATTAAAAAAAATATTGGGTATTCAAATTTTACTGTCCATTGATTTGATTGACATTGACCGGAGTAAAATGTTAAATCCATTTAAATCCCAAATATTCCTTGGGGAAAAAAAGACCAAATCAATTGAAAAGACAATTTTCTTGTACCCTTTTTCTGATTGGCGAATGGCGTGCCAGCGCATTGCGGCTACTTCATCCCACAACATTTTTCCGCCACGTCACCGAAGTGATGTTGGCCGGGGGACCAAACAAGATGCCAAATATCAATTCACGGAATATCGCCGGGGGACCCTTGATGACACGTGTCGTACGATTATATCTCGCGGTTTACGTTGGGAATATATTCGTAATTGAAGGCATGCACAGCATTTGCAGCGGATAAAAAATATTCGAAAACAGGCCTTGAAAGACGGCAGACGAGGAGGGATCAGCAAGTCCGGTTTATTAGGTGACAGAAACCATACGAAAAGTACAATTTTAATTATAATAATAATAATAATATTATTATTATTATTATTATTATATCAAATAAAAAAGAAAATTTGCGGTAAGTATAATTTCTCCGAATTTGGTTTTTTTTTTTTTTACTATTTTCGGCTTATTGCCAAAATATTTTCTATACGTTTAATTATTTAACAAACACAGATTACTTTTTAATATTATATATACAAACAGAATTCTGTTTTCATTTCTTCTCTAATTTCCAGAGTTTTCTCAAAAATCTCGTTTTCGCTCTGCTTCAATTTCAGACTCAGTTCTCGCCATCCAAACAACGAGTACTTTTTTATTGGCTTCGTCAACCTCTTCCTTTAAATTTGCAAAAATATAATTTAATTTTAGAAATGTTTGCTTAAACTGATATAAGATTCTCTGATTTTGTCCCTTCAAAAGTTGTTTATATATATATATATATTATTGTATTTTTAATTTAATGCAATTTATTTCAATAGATTTTAGAGGGGGCTATAGCTATTGTTAAATGAATCGGTACCTTGAAGCGGCCTGAACTTGAATAGGTAAGTTTTAATTTAATGAAGTTTCGGAATTGTTAGCCGATGAGCTTTTTATAATTTTGAATCGAATAAATGTATTGTTAGTTAATTAAAAATATTTATTTAATTCGAGATTAATTTCGTGATTATTCTGTATCTTGAAATTATGGAACATTTCTCTCTTCTGATATTAACTTAAATCATCTAATTATTATTCCAATAGCAGATTTTAGAAACCTGAATTTTCGGTTATTTCAAAAGCATGAAGTTTTGCGATTGTAATTTATTTCGTTAATTAATAAGCGTTTATTTTTTTATTATTAAATTTAATCTTTTCTTTTTCGTATCATTTTCTTCCTTATCGAGATTGTGTATTATAATATATTAGATCATATTTTAATTTGTTTTGATAAAGTCAAATTTCATTACAAATCGCAGATTGGGGAGGAAAACGCTAACACACGCAGCTTTGGCGTTCGGAGACGAGATTGAGCGGCAACAACGAGTTCCTGAGTAGAATCCGGTGTATATAGGCGAGTCAAATGACGGCGAGCGAAACCATTAGTGGCGATGAAGGGTTGGTTTCATCGCCGCGGAATAGGGTGAAGTTTCTTTGCAGCTATGGCGGGAAAATATTGCCCAGACCAAGTGACGGTAAACTCAAGTACGTTGGAGGAGATACTCGTGTGGTGGCTGTCCCTGGGGATATCAATTTTCCAGGTTTGCCCTCTTTTCCTCCGGATTAAATTTATGCCAATTGGCTTTATTACCAAAAGGTAATTTGGTCTTTTTCTTTTTCTTTTTTTTTTTTTGGATGGTTTTGCTATATATTTTTAACTTTAGATCAATTTAGAATTCTAAAATTGGTCAGTCAAATGAATACTGAAAAGGGATTTTGGACGGAGAAAAGAATTATAGCAATATGTAAATATCCATTGAAGTTGAAGAAATCAAATTTTTGAAAAGCCTTCTTTTAAGTGACATTTTCTCCATAAATGACAGAATTAATGACGAAGCTGAACACTATGGTTGAAGGCGACATGATTCTGAAATACCAGGTTATCCCTGAGGAGCTTGATGCCTTGGTAACCGTAAAATCCGATGAGGATCTCAAACATATGGTTGATGAGTATCATCGTCTTGAAAGTGAAGGAAATCCAAAACTACGTGCTTTCTTGTTCCCCTCGAGCCCAGTCGTAGTCGAGAACCAAATGAATCCCGTTGATCCCTACGCCATTGAGCAGCGGTATATAGAAGCCATTAATGGCATAGTTCGTCGAAGTTCAAATAACTCTAGTGGAAGGCTCACCCCTGTCAATCCAAACCGCCCCAACTTCAGCATCTCTGCTTGCTCTTCCCCTAAATCAGTTTCTCCTGATGCTTGCGCTCTGCCCCTGGATCCATCAATGTTGAATGGATACCAACATAATCGACCTTCCATACCTAAAGTCCGGAGTTCTCCTAGCCTTTACAGCCTCAGCACCTTCCATCCCCAAAGCAACAACAACCATAGTTATTACCAAGTTTACCAGCCACACCATCATTACCACCAAAACCACCACCAGCAACTACAGCCCCACAGTGTTCAATCTCCAAGACCACCCCACGATTTTCGGCCTGAAAAGTCCCCAGGGCCACACGACTTTGGGAGGGGCCCAATGGGGCACAGTCATGTTCCAATAAACCCAGTCTATTCAATCGGCAGACATAATTTGGGGAATGGATACAGCGGCAGGGGTGTTTGCTGCTACGATGAGTGCTTCGCTTATGCAAGTGGAGGGTTTACCAGGATAGGCAGCCTTCCCTCAAGTGGGAGGCTTTATAAACCAGAAAGTCCCAGGAACCATATGTGGGAATAGAGCAATGGAAATCAATCAAATACTGCAGTGATCATCGGAGTGAAGAACTGAAAAGATGGGTATATAATTTTCCCCCCCCTTTTTTTTTTCCTTTCTTTACTCTCTTTTTCTTTTGGTTGGATAGGTAAAATTTGTTCAACCCAAAAAGTCTAGACGGCATAGAAGGTTCTTTTATTTCTTTCATCACTCTATATATTAGTGGCGTTGATTTTCCTTTTCCTTTTACCTTGCATGTTCTTTTTGTTTTTTATTTTGTATTTTCTTGAAAAACTTGGTTCATGTAAATCTTGCCAAGTTGATTTATGGATAATATCTTGTGAAGAAATTATGTATATACATACACAGA